>JAPYKE020000039.1:0-47500 GCA_028554795.2 Sinohyriopsis cumingii
CATATTTATAATATATATTTTAACTTTTAAGATTTTTAATTGCAAAAAACCCACTATGCATGTCCTAGTCAGGATCGTCTGATACTTAAAGTCCAGTCGTATTTTCGTTTATTATCTTCATTTTTGTAACCAAACTATTAGGGTGTCTTTTGCAAACTTATCAGTTAATTTATAAGTGCAACAACTAATTAACCTGTTAATGATTGTGGCTTGATTGTTTTATTTGTAAACTAGCATCAGTATTTTTATGGAAGTGCGTCACGTTTGCTCAGCCCCAGTTCGTAAGTCGTGTATAGACTAAAGTATTATTACAAGCCAGGATTTGATGTCTAAACATTGATGCGGGCTATAGTTAATCTCTTATACAAGGTTACCGTGACTAGAGAGAAGACCTGGCATTTTGGTAGTGTTCATTTACAGGAGTATTTACAGGAGTATTTGAGTATTATGTAGAGAATTATGCAGATTGTTAGCTTGTGGTCAGATTTAATTGTATCATTCACTAATATTTTACTTCGTAGTAAGCTAGAATTGTGAATTTGGAAAATGGTGAAAGAGTGTAACATTAGTTATGCATGTATGGATATATCAGAGCATGGACATTGGAATATTTGTGTACTTTGAATGAGTTGTAATGTAAAAAAAAGGCGTCTGATTGTTGTGATATTGTTTAGTACAATGGGATTAGGAATATGTACTGATGCGAAGTAATTTATTGATGTATGTGTGAGCTGTAATTGATACGGTACTTTTATTACGACGTTGTCTTGCCATACAAGAACGTATGAGTATTTCGATGTGAATAAATGTGTTACCGAAGAAATTTAATAGCGGTTATCTGATGATAGGCTGGGTGTAGTGTGAGATGAGAGGGATAAAGAAAATATTGTACCGTCCTTGTGTTATCACAGGAAGCATTTTGGGGGACAGAACTTCCGGTTCAGTCTCGAGTCTCTAAGAGGGGAGACGGAAGTGAGACTAGCAGAGCAGTCGGAGTCGTCAAAGTATAGTCGATGGAGAGGAGGTGGACAGAAGGTGGAGGAGGAGGATAAAGAGTATAGAGGAGTCGAGGTGGAGAAGGAATTTGGAGAAAGGCGAGAATAATACACAGATGAGTAGAATACAAGGACAGGTGGAAAGCTATCTCACACTATTGATCAGCTGATGTAATAGGCTATCACATGGTCTAGCGGAAGGAGAGTACATGGGAAATTTTAATCATTTAACTATTGAATTGTCATTAATTTGTTACTCGTTGAATTTCACTTTTTGTATATGCAATCATTTAACCGTCGGCATTGCTGACTGTGGGCTCGGAGCTGTACATCTATCTTTCACCAATTTAACTTCCAACAAAAATCGAGCCTGGGTGGGACTTTAATAATTTAAATAGAATATTGTGAGCAGCCCACCTCAACCGTAACACACCTACCACAGTGGCGGCATAACCCGCCACGCCACAGAGTAATTTCAAAGGTTTATGGAAATTACATCATCCCCTCCCCGTCCCCGATCAAAATCAGAAATATGTTCCGAGCAAATGTTTGCATGGTCTGTTTGCACTGACTTGTGGGGGAAAGTTACTTACTGTAATAATTTTGAAAGGGTATACTTGAAATGTTATGAAATTTATAGAAAGTTACATTTCCTTGTTGTTTAGTCAAAATTGCCAGATGTAAAATGTCCTTGATTTCTGGGCAATGCAGACGCTTTTTGGTTATTTACTCTACGTTAGTTTTTTTACGACTTTAATGACATTTTTCGGCACATCATAGGTTATAGATGGTGAAAACCTCGGGAAGAACAACCGACCGACAGGAAGCCGTTGTTTTCACGTGACGTCACAAAACATGTGTACTTCCATATCCGCCATTTTGATTCTCTAACCATGTTATTCCCACATAATTATGAAGGCACGTCTCCCTTTGTGCATAAGGATATAATAATACATCACATTCTTTTGCGCATGTCAACCGTACGAGACTGAATGCGTAACATTTCCCTTGTTTCTTCCAATAAAACATTGAAATTTCGACTATCTTTGTTATTCTTTCATAAACAAATATAGCCATAAAAAAACAACAGACGCATAAATAAATTTATACACAAACAAGCATGTAATGATTTTCAAATTTCATGGCTGAAATCAATCATTTGGTTATCGTTCAAGTTAAAAAGGCAATAGTTAATATAAAATTTCATATTTCTGTACGCATTTCAAGAATAATCGGTTTAGACATTCGGCACAAAGTCATGCTCCGTTAGGCAAATGTTTCGTTTTAATACACTGAAGATGAAACGGTTATCGCTTACATTCAGTATAATCCTACATCCATCAAGTCGACCACAAATACACTCTTTAACGTACTTATTAAAGTTGTTTTGTCAGATGCCTTTGGCACAAGTACATGTTTTCGCGAAAAGTATTTTTACATCAAAAGTTATTTCATAGTACTGCTATTGTATCCCGAAAACCATTACAAAAGCAATAAATAGACACGTACACAAATAACTCAGCGCGCACACACACACACGTTCTTAGAAAAATGATTAATATGGACACCAAACTTCCAGATATATTCATTTTGTAATCTTCTTTGCCGTCGTTGACATAGTCATCTTCATCAGCTATCAGTCTGTTTAGCTATATAATATTATTTCGCATTTCAGAAGCCGTACATACGTAAATATGTAGGAAGTCTGACATGGCTTTGTAAAGGGCATAGGTACCAATCCATGCCATATTCTAGCCCAAGGCAGAACAGGGAGAAGCAGACAGCGAAGTCTGTCACATTCTTTGTATCGCCTCGAAAACTTGGGATAAACAATATCAGGCTAATCAACGATAATACTATTTAAGAATGTACCTATGGTACAATTGATGGCGTCTCTGAAGAGAGAGAGACAGACAGACAGACATACAGAGACAGGCAGACATAGACAGACAGAGAGACAGACAGACAGAGATTAATCCATATTCATGATTGAGTAAAGACATGGTTGTCGTTAGAAAAATTTAAACACCTTTATTTTTGGTTTATCATATAAAATTTTCCCTCTTCCTAAGAGTTAATGTTTTATGAAATACATAGGACACCAAATGATGTTGTTTAGTCCGGAGTCATGGTCTTCAGATACTTATAGAACTTCAGTCCGTAACGGATTTGTATGCTTTTGTAATCAGTTTATACATCGGAATCCCCACTCTTGATAAATAGTAAAATGGTTATAGGTGCATAATGGTTATTAGTTTGTGGTCAGATTTTGGAACCCAGCATCTGCATGTATACAGACTTTATGATGACTGTTAGTAACGTTTGATAATTTTGTTTACAGTAGAACTAAACACTTTATAATACGATCGGCAATACAGTTTGATATCATTTATTCACAAACAACTGACATTAACCTCTTACAGCAGGCAATTGTCGTGCTAAAATATTATATATATATATATATATATATATATATATATATATATATATATATATATATATATATATATATATATATATATATATATACATGTATATATACATGTATATATACATGTATATATACATATATATATATATATATATATATATATATATATATATATATATATATATATATATATATATATATATATATATATATATATATATATATATATATATATATATATATATATATATATATATATATATATATATATATATATACGTCCAAGTTATGTATGTGACGTCACACATATGATGTAACAAATGCGTTATTGTTTTCTCCCTAGGGAACTCCCTTCCTACAGTATTGTCTGGCGGAATACAGCTTTATCGCCTTCAGCTCGAGATTTTATACAATCAAACAGATATAGGAAAAACGTTCGTGGGAGAGAAGAAAATAACAGGATAATAATATATTTACAAAGTACCTAGGTTTGGCCAACCTTTAGCTAAATTATCCATGAAATTGCGATCTACTGTTTCCGTGATTTATGCGCCCCGGAAGGTAACTAGTAAATACGATCGTCTTTTAATGACGCTGATTACACTGGACAACAAATTTTTACAAAAGTCATGTTACTGAAATAAAATTAGTCAATTCTTATCAATTTTTATGTGCTGAACACGAATATGACAGTCAAATTGCAAAATTGGCTCTAGTTTTTTTGTAATCTGCAAGAAATTAATGTTTACATAACGAAATGCATTCCAATAGTAAAAGGTCAACTGTAATAGCCTACCTATAAAAAATCAAGTCATTGACTACATCTTAGATTTCTTCGCCTGTCTCTTGTACAGCTGTTCGGGAGCATCTCTGAGGAGTGTCCAGCAGTAGTCAGCCAGCATTGTAGTGGACCATTTTCCCTGGTATCTTTGTTCCATTGTTGCGATATCTTGATGAAAACGTTCGCCGTGTTCATCACTAACAATACCACAGTTGCTAGGAAAGAAATCCAAATGGGAATGAAGGAAGTGAATCTTTAGAGACATATTGCAGCCAAGTTTCTTATACTTCATCAACATGTCTTCTACTAGTTCCTTATAGTTTTCTGCCCTAACATTTCCGAGGAAGTTTGTAGAAACTAGGCGAAAAGCATTCCATGCTTGTTTCGCGTCACCTTCCAGCAAGTTGTTGAACCGGTCATCTTTGAAAAGCTCTCGAATCTGAGGACCCACAAAAACTCCCTCTTTAATCTTTGCTTCGCTGAGTCGAGGGAATTTTTCATGCAGGTATCGGAATGCTGGCAAAGTCCGGTCAATGGCTTTCACGAAGTTCTTCATCAAACCTAGTTTGATGTGAAGGGGTGGTAGCAAGATTTTCTGAGCCTCAACCAGAGCTGGGTGTTGGATATTCTTCTCTCCAATGGCTACATTCTGCCTGTGAGTCCATTCCTTCCTCATGTAGTGCATTTCCCTTGCTCGGCTATCCCACTCGCATAAGAAACACATGTATTTTGTATATCCTTGCTGCAGTCCCATTAAAAGGGCAACTACCTTCAAATCACCACAGAGGTGCCAGCTGTACTTGTTATACTCAATGGAATTCAGTAGCTGCCTTAAGTTATCGTATGTCTCTTTCATGTGGACAGCATACGCTACTGGAATAGATGGAAGAATGTTTCCATTGTGCAAAAGCACAGCCTTGAGACTCAATTTCGAAGAGTCCACAAATAGTCTCCATTCTTGTGGGTCATGAGTGATTTTTAAAGCATTCATGAGGCCCTCAATATCGGAACAGAATATCAGATTACTTTCCTTTCTGAAGAAAGGCTCCAATTGCTGGTGGCGCTTTCGATATGCAGTAATTGTGACATCTTCTTCTAGAAGATTCCATTGTTGGAGTCTTGATCCTAGCAATTCTGCCTTGTTCTTTGATAAGTCCAAATCACGAATCAGGTCATTTAGTTCTTCCTGTGTTATTCTGTGTGGGGTTGATGATGCACCACAGTGAAAATCTGGATCACTGCATGCTGATGGACCAGGAGAAGAACAGGTCGACTCACCTTTGTCTTCGTCAGATGAATCAAGAGAATATTCTGCTGGAGGTTCTGGAATAGGAAGTCCCTCACCATGTGGAACTGGTCTCAATGCAGATGGAATGTTTGGGTAGACTATTCTCGACTTCTTTCGCTTCGTTATTCCGCCGGAAAGAGGAGGAACCAAGCAGAAGTAACAGTCATTTAGGTGGTTGCTTGGCTCTCTCCACACCATTGGGACTGCAAACGGCATTGATGACCTTTTGCAATTCAACCACTGTGAAAGCTGTGTTGTACATGTAGCACAGCATATATGCGGAGCCCAAGGCTTGTCTTGGTCACCAACCTTGCATCCGAAGTAAAGATGATATGCCTTCTTCACTTGAGAATTGATACTTTTCTTCTGGTTGGCAAATGTCACTTCCCCACAAATATAGCAAAAATTGTCCGCGGTATTAACACACTTTCGAGGCATTACTGTTCTTTATTGTACGTAAATGGATAAAATAATAAGTTTTATGTAACAGTAGCTTGAACTGTCTCGCACAACGTCTAAAATATTTCAAATGCTGAACCTATCTGATTGGGCTTTATATAGTACACTGCTTACGTCAGCTTCAGCAGCCGCCTGGCATTAGTATAATAGGCCTACACATGTATAGTACACTGCTGACGTCAACTTACTTCAGCAGCCGCATGGCATTAGTATTGCATTGCATCAGAAAATGATGCAATCAACTGTGGATGATGTGAGCATGATGGTATTATGCAATGTTACATCATTATTCCGGATGTTGCTGCAGTCCTACTGGAGAAATTTACACAGTGAAACATAGAAAATGAGGTATATGAATATCTTCAAAACGAGAGCCAATACAAATTTTTCACGGTTATATTCGTGTTCGGCACACCAAAATACTACAGATTAGGGCCTTTTCAAGTCAGTAATGATTTCACTGTTGACCAGTGTTATGAGAATGAACCAACAATCATCAAACATCATAAATAACGTCCTGTTGACAAGTGTTCAATGTAATCATTTGCGGCGTGGATATTGTCGAAAACCGTTGTCCGGTGATGGGGCATAACTAGATTTGGGAGACATCTTGATGGGATTTTGGAGTAAAATAAGGTAGAGCCATAAATAACAATTGACACTGTCAACAGAACTTATAATTTTTCGCAAAGAGCCTAAGACTATATAAATAAAGTTTAGATTTTACAGAACAAAACAAAACTTTGTAAGGACAAAAAATCATACTCATATGTGGCATACGAGTAAAGTACAAAGTTATATTTGATTAGAAGCCACCATGATGTAATATAAATAAGAGGGAGAAGAAGAAAAGAAAAAAAGAAATCTCAGTATCTACTCCAAAACCATCAAAAAGTTCAAAACACAGCTGATCGGATCATGCTTCGAGTACCACGATCAGACCTCACCTCCCCGCTGCTCTGTACCCTATACTGGCTATCCATTCGATCCAGAATCAAACACAAAATTTGTTCTCTGTGCTACGTTTCACTGACGGACTCTAGTCCAACATACCTATCCGATCTCACCCATGTGTATGCACCAGCAAGATACTTATGCTCCTCTTCTGACAATCGTATACTCATTATTCCCACTAAGGAAACAAAGTCATATGGACAGCGTTCTTTTGCATACCAGGGCCCAGCAACATGGAATGAATTGCCCACTGAACTTAGACACAAAGACACAGTGATCACATACAGACTGCTCTCAAAACTCACTTATTTCGACTCCAAGGACAAACTTAAAGTCCTAATAATGTTTCCGACCTTAAATATTCTCAGCATGTTTTTTCTATGTTTTCTAATTTCATGGTGTTTGTGTTTGTAATCATATCATTATATGTTTTTTTATCTTATAGGTGTTGTCTAATGTTGTAAAGCGCTTAGAGCTTCTAAAGATTAGGCGCTATACAAAGTCCTCATTATTATTATTATTATTGCGACAGAAAATACGGGATAGAACGTGCATTATCTAAATATTTCAAAGTCAATAACTATTTAAGATAAGGTAAGGAATTTTTGTTTCAGGCTGCGTATTCAGTACATCTAAAATAAAACATAAAATGTAAAGTATTTTAAACATAAAAGATCACAGGTACCTTATATACAAGTATACAGACGTATCTACAACTACAGATTGTGTCCGGCTATTTTGGGAATAGAATTATGAATGACATTTAAAGAGTAATTCGTTGCGTCATTTATCACTCTTTGGTCTTAAAAGAAAATGAGTAACAAGAGCGATAACCAACAAGTTTTGTATAATTAAAAAAATATAAGTTATTTCTCTGAAATACAAAAGGAAAGAATTAATAATAACTTGCAGTATGGTGAATGAATCCCTCAAGTCCTAAATATGTTATAAATTCATAAAGTTTTGAGTAATCCGAATGAGTTCTAAAGGTTCTCCGAATGATGAGTAGTAATGTACTGAAATGATTTTGTATTATGGGCCGTAGGAAAAAAGTGATTTGATTTGTTCTCATCGAATGATTAAATTAAATAGACGAATAAATCATCTCACTATATATCTCCCAAGACTGGTAATAGTACTAAGTAATATATGTATTCTACGAAATAATTCTATTATATAGAATTCCAATATGCATTAGAGTGAATGCAATAAGGGGCTTCAATGAATCATCTTGGTCTTTCGAAACAGATCAGCTGTTCTAACACCGACTAATCATAAATTAGGCCAGACATCATGTCCTAGAATTTTGTCATGTGATGTTTACCAAAAAAATAGTTATGTCAACCTTACAAATTTATGAATGAATCGACGCACTTAATTAATGACTCATCTTACAGTGCTAACTTACTGTTGATAAGAAATTTAGTAACGTAAATATAATTAATTAAATCACCCTTACGAACTATAATTATGAGTGATAACATACATAATATATTTATACATAACACACCTATCTCTAATCCGAGAATTTAAACTTATACAATAGTTTCACAAAGATTTCAAGATACAGTTCGTACAATTAGATATTCTTGTCATCATTGAAATGCATACTTTCTCATGACTTCTTCAAAACTGAATACAATAGCGTTTACAAACGTTTGCTATTCCATCTTGGAAGTCTTAATAGATGACTATTTTTATAGCCAATAACTAAGTTTTATTTTCTTCCTTTCGCTAAAGGTTTTCCATAGAAGAACGCAGCACATTCTGCAGCAATAGGATTGGAATAATTTAAGATTTATATTCAAAGAACATTTTCCAAATGTATGTAAGGGCATGTTTGTTTGTTCGAGTACATACAATTCTGTAATGTCTCATCATATCTTGATCATCTGACGGATTGCATATTAAAATGTGACCCAAATACATACGTAAGAACATCGTCGTTAAAATGAACAGAGGGAGGAGACGGTAATTTTTGAAAGAAGTTGACTGGAACGCCACGAATACCAAATTTACTGTATTATAGATACTATCATTCTAAAATGCTTGATGTTCACATATCTTTAATAATTTCCTTAAACCTATGACGGAAAGACTTATCAATGATACATCATCAGCGAAACTAAAATGGTTTTTAAATTTTTTTAGCACATTTGGTGTCATTGGTATCAAATGTATTGACTCAGCTTACGATTTAACCCGTCTATTTATATATTAAATAAAAGAGACGAAAGAACTCCTCCCTGAGTCAACCTAATTGTTACATGAAGGAATTACATACAGCACTTACCCAACGCACATAGTACAACTGTTTGCCAAACAAGTTACAGTATGAACTATGCAGACGAATAGTTGAATGTCAACCAATCTTTTAAAGAGTGTCCATGATTGGCCCAACCAAACGCCTTACTGACGACTAAAACAACAGACAAACACACAGCTATAATGTTCTACATAATAATTGACAGTTTCCTTAAAGACATAGATGTATAGGTATGTTGAAAGTTGTTGTTTTTTTTATAAAAAAATCTGATTATCATATATTGTGACTTCACATCGTTGTAGTACAATACATTCAAATATTTTCAAAACAATTATCGCGAGAGCTATAGGGCCATAATTCTTCAAGTCTGCCAGGTAACCAGTTTTACTTTTCAGTAGCGGGATAATTGTAACTTTATGAATTCATCTGGAACAAAGGTATGTACAAACATATAATTAAATAAAATCCCAAATCCCTCAGAGAACATAAAGTCTGCTATCTGAAATGTAAAAGTGTGTGTGTGAGAGTGTGTGTGTGTGTGTGTGTGTGTGTGTGTGTGTGTGTGTAATAAGTTTTGTTCAAGGAGACTATTAGCTGCATGCTGACAGAATACACTCCTTATTCAAATCGTTTTTAATGCTATTGAGTAAGGCTTCATAACGATCTTTACACATGTTGCATATGTTATTTTGGCCATGGTTCTCATCAATGCAGATTGGTAGCCTATTATAAGTTCTAGAAGTATTTTGTTTAACTTGCTTCCAGAATTCACACTGGTCTAAATTTTCTAATTTACTTGCAAGCGTGTCTGTCATATTCTTTAATTCTTAATTCATCATTCTTACATAGTCTAAAAACATACTTAAAACGAGCATTTCGTTACTACGAGGCCCAGCGTCACATAAGGTCGGCATTTCTCGCATGGTCGTGCAGTTCGTTGGCACGGTTATTCAAGCATGGTATAACCCGGTGACCAGGTGTGGATTTACTAGTTACGCATTTACCAGAGTTGGACAAAGTTTTTCTATAGCTTTGTAAAATGCATTAATATGTTTCATCTGCGCCTGATTACTACAGCAGATCGTTACAGACTGCGTTACAATAAGGGATTTCTATCTTGTTTAATAAGATGCAAATGTCTGAGTATCATTCAGTTTTTCCTTGACAGTGAGGTCTAACTAACTCATGCATTTCACTTTTAAGATGACTTGAATCGAAACCAGCAAGTAGATGAGCACTGATAGTAATTAAATTAAGATGATGGTCGGACCCTACAGGGGTGTAACAGTGCAAAATATTGTAGATAATTTAACTGTACATTCGGTCCTGGTCAGCGTGACACGTAAATATTAATATTGACGCATGGGCTAGGCTCGCAATAAATAAGTAGCTTACGATGGTTAACCTCTCTTGCGGGGCATGAGGAATTTTAATTAGAGTGATGATGACATGACAGTCAGAAAGAAAATTTTAACGTAAGGTCATGTTGCGGAAGATCATAAGGTTGAGACAAACAAAAAACAATCTTAGACCATTTGAGACAAAGGTCATACAATTAACATATCTAGGAATAGTTATTAAAAAGGGGGAATATAGAGAATTATTCTGACCTCGATGGGCGTATTAAAGTTTTGGCTGCTGGAGAAAGTTAATCCTCATTGGCGAAGCTAGAGTGTGTGTGTGGTCCCAGAAAAAATTCAAGGTTTTAAGTAATATCATCGAAAAATTAGTCAGTATAGGTTTCTGTTCAGAATTTAGCTCCGGGAAATAAAAAGTATTTCTCGTTACATCGTCCAAGGGACGAGGGTTTGGGTGAATTAGAAAGACTGGAACCAGAGACAGAGACAGACATACAGACAGACAGACAGAGGTTGGCTGCATAGAAACACACATAGATGGTGTCTCGGTCGCATACAATATCTTCATTCATGTAAGTTTATAATTATTTGTTTCATTTATTCGTTTTAAATTCATGCTTCAATTTTCCATGAGTTCAGAAGTTAATCGTGCATTCATTGTCTTGAATTATCTACGATTCATGTAATGCAAGAATGTCATAGAATATTTCCTTGATGGTGTAGTGGTTTGTATGTAATATAAATAATGTATTGTGGGACTTTCAATCATTACTCTGATGCGAATTGTGAAAATTAATGTATCGGTCTTAATAGTTATGTATTGTGTATGCTGAGAATTGATTTTACTATTTCAATGTCAATGAATCACTTATTAGCAAGTAATGAATTTAAGACGACGAGACGTTAAATCCATTAATTCATTTATGAAATTAAGTTTTGAATTCTCCCAGCGAATGAAAATTGGCGTGTATTGATCGACACCGTTCAGCTAGTAATTTATATCCCATAGTGGGATGTAATAGTTTATCTAAGAGTCTAGTTATGTCGAGGTTGTAGTTAGGAATGCGGTTAGCAGCTAAGGGAGGATACATTAGTTTGATGATAATAGGTGTCTGTGTATGTATGTATGTATGTATGTATGTATGTATGTACTCATGCATGGATGGATGGATGTACCTATAGATGGATGGATGGATGGATGAAGAAGTGTGTGTGTGTGTGTGTGTGTGTGTGTGTGTGTGTGTGTGTGTGTGTGTGTGAGGTTGCGAACTCTCCACGTTAGCTTAGTTATGTTGAATTACCATAAGACGATATCTGACATAACAAAAGTGGTAATAATTTCCGATCCCAGGAGAAAAAAACTGAGAAATATTTAGGTTTCGTATTATATTTATTATAAGGGGAACACATAACTTCATAACTGATCTACTAAGTGGGAAGGAGGCAGACTAAAAACCAAGTTACGGCTGATGACCAAGAGAGAGAAAGAGAGAGAGAGAGAGAGAAAGAAAGAAGAAAAAGAAACACAGCAACGCTGAGTTGAAGACTTGTCACCACCAGTGATTTATAATGGATCGGAAGCAGCCGGGTTATGCTGACACCCCAGCAATCTGAATTCTATCATTCTAATTCTATTTTTAAAAGAAAGTGTATCTTTCAAATGTCATGTTCAGTTTCATTTTGTTTATATAATTGATTGCATAGTTACTTTTTTACAACCGGGGGCTTGCTTTGTTTTATGGTCAGATCTCTGTTATTCCATCCATTAATTTCATATTGTATGTTTATAATTACTCAATCTGGGCAATAACACCTTGGTCGATCATCTCCTAATTAACGATATCCAAAGCACAAGTAACTGGTGGGGGATCATATCATTAACAAAGGGTATGAATTAATATCATAATGCATATAGCAGAATGATGAGATTATGAAGAGACACAATGATCTAACCAAGAGATAGTATTGTGCGAGTCACTGAGAAAAGTAAAAATTTATTGTACGGTTTACTATGTTTTGAGTCCGATATGATACAACCATATTCATCACAAAATAGGCGACGTCTGTCTCCAAAGGGAGTGAATTTGGGCGTACACGCATTCCAGTCTCCTAGTACATAAACATTTGGTGTAATTTATCATTTTCTGTATTTTCACCCAAATAATCGACAAATTCCCCAAAAATGTAGAATATGAGCACAAGGTAAATAGTCGTTTACACACAGCAAAGAGGAATCCCCTGTTTTAACAGTAATACCTACCAATCTGATATCATGGAGGTATACTTCTATAATAGTTGCAAGAGATAATACACTGAAACCTCAGTAGGGTCTACCCATGTGACTGTCTTTAGAAGACTGAATCAGTGGTACACCTACGATATAATACACTGGAACCTCAAGTAGGGTCTACCCATGTGACTGTCTTTAGAAGACTGAATCAGCGGTACACCTACGATATAATACACTGAAACCTCAGTAGGGTCTACCCATGTGAATGTCTTTAGAAGACAGAATCAGTAGTACACCTACGATATAATACACTGAAACCTCAGTAGGGTCTACCCATGTGAATGTCTTTAGAAGACTGAATCAGTGGTACACCTACGATATAATACAATGAAACCTCAGTAGGGTATACCCATGTGAATGTCTTTCGAAAATGAATCACAGGTACACCTCATCCATAAAATTCATCATGCACTGGTGAGAGACAGTTTAACTCACTGTTGAATAGCCTCAATTCTTGTAGGAAACAAATGTCAGAATTGTTGCATAAAGTTCTTACAGTTTGGATTTTTCTGTTTATATAATGGCAATTATAGAAAGAAATGGGTAAATTAGCTATTATGTGTAGCTGAATCCTATAAAGTAACATTTTAATTATTAGAGTTTAATTCCGACTCTGATAATAATATTTAACTAACTTATTCCTTGGCCACGCATCGATGTTCATTATCGAATTACGTGCAAGGTAATCACAGGTGATTTTGAAGCTGTCATGAGTATTATATTTTGTATATAGTTTCGACATTTTGGTTGGCTCAGCTCCAGATTTAAGCTCAGTATGAGATAAAATGTCCATTTCAAGAGTTTCAGTGGCATGTCTTGTCACAAATATGCATCATTTTTGCAACGGTCACAATGTGTACTGCGTGGGTTCGAGTCTCGGATTCGGCCAATGTGGATATGTGAGAAAGCTTGCCAGTAGCTTCTCGTGGGTCGGTGGTTCTTTCCGGGGTTTTCCCGGGTTCTTCCTCCACCATTAATACTGGCCGCCATGTATGGCCTATCGTGTGCTGAAAAGTGGCGTTAAACCCAAAAACAACAAAAACAACACAAGGTGTACAAGTGAAAGGACACTTGTGTTTCATATGATAATACTGACACGTCTTCTTAGAAAATTTTGTCCGGATGGTACATTTCTGAACGTATTAGCCCATCTCTGATACAGTAATTTGAAGCGAATCAGAGATTGGCGATTTTCTTTGTTGGCATACATGATTGATTTATAAGCTCTGCATTTCTTTTGGTGTAACCTCGGTTTGCTGTTGAATTCGCGTTGAGTACAATGTCGGACTAATCTGTGTTCGAATTGTCAACATGAGGCGGCAACGTACTTGTGGCTGTCGAACTTGACTGAACTTGTTCACATAAGCGATGCTTTGCATATAGTCTTTGCTTGGACCTGACTTTACTATGTCCACTAAATGTTTTATATTTTCCATGTATTCAATAAAATTGATATGTCCACTTAATTGTAAGATATAGGTGGCAACTTTGATAAATCCAAATCACAAAAGCTAGGTGTGTCATTTGGGTCTGGGGACAGAACGAGATTCAATATATCGTTCATATTACTTGCAAACTTATCTGTACTATTCCGCTGTATAATTCTCTCGTCTGCTAGTATCACTGACAAAAGTGTCTGTTTTGCCGCCTCGATATCACTGTCACAACATGTGTCCACACATAGTTTTACAATATGATTATATGGGCGAGTTCGTTTTATTCTGTACAAAATATAACAGCTCACTCGCCGTTACTGAGGGGATATCGCTGTCATTGGTAATCTGCCGCCAGTTTTGTAAGAATTCTCGTCGACCGAGAAATATTTTTCAGGTCACAGTGCTTGCAAAAGAATAACTGTCCCTGACACAAATAACCAGCGGAGGTTCCACACTCTTCGCATTGCATGTCTAGCTTAAAATTAATAAGCATACGTTAAAATAACAGCTACGAATCTCTAAAGCAATGGAAAAGGTACTCTACCACCCACATAGCTATATTGCGACGCCATCTTTAATTATCGAAAGAAAAGTGAACCATCAATTATTTAAATGAAAACGACTTTTGATATATTGCACTCGCAAAATCTTGAAATGAGAAATCAGTAAATGTAACTATCCGGACCTCTATTAGTAACTATCCGGCCTCTATTAGTAACTATCCGGACCTCTTTTAGTAACTATCCGGACCTCTATTAGTAACTATCCGGACCTCTATTCAGTTTCTTATTTGTTTATAATTTTCCCAAAAATTATGCTTACATTTTGTTACTTTTATTTTATTGTTATTTGTCATTAAATGTTTATATTTCAGTCTATTCGGACGCGTGCAGTAATATTTCTTAATCAAATTCAGTCTAACCTCTCAAAAGAATTCACACTCAAAGAGGTAATGGAATTCTTCGCAGAAAGTATTGTTCTGACAGTTGATACATTTACTTTTTTCTTGTGGAATTTGTTTTATTCCATCGACGAGTTTCAGCAGGTAACTTGTGGTTTGATGTCCTAAACTGCAAAAAAGGTAAGTAGTATTATTTCAGTATTCCTCCAAATGGATACCAGTTTTATACATTTTAAAATGTTGTCCTTGGGACGAATTTCGTATATCAGCTATCTAGTCGTGTTTGTTTTGGTCTCAGAGGACGGTTTATATATAATTCCTTATAGAACTAATGTTATTATTTTTTATTATATAATTCCTTATGGCACCAATATTATTTTTTTTATAATATAATTGTATGGCACAAACATTAGTGTTTCTATTTTTAATTCCGTTCGACACTAATGTTATCATTTCTATTTTTTTAAAATTCCTTATGGCATTTAAGCTATTATTTATATTATATAAATCTTTATGGAACTAATATACAACTCATTATAGCACGATTATTATTATGATGCATATGTTTTAATTTCTTATGTCAATATTGTTATTATTTATATTATTTAACCACACGACATATGTTTCGACTCTTGAAGATTTGTTTTTGTGTGCATTATCCATTTATGGCCAGCTGAGTTTTCACAATTGTGTCTTGATAAGGGCTAGAACCGTCAGCAATTACCGTTGTCCATGAAAAACGAATTTCAGATATCTCAAGAGGACGACAAATTACCGCTTACATGTCAAGCTAAATTAATCACCGTAACAAGAGAAACACTAGGAGCTAGGAAACTTTATGTTTGAGAAGAAGATATATATATATATATATATATATATATATATATATATATATATATATATATATATATATATATATATATATATATATATATATATATATATAACTTCCAGTTTGTCTCTCATGTCTCACACAATCAGCTGATGTGGAGCGAATTGACTAGCAAGAGGAGCGATGTATCCTAAGTGATGGTTTCTCATCTGAAGTAACCTTGAAGGGTATATGTAATCAGTTCTAAACGCTTTTCCTGGTAAAAAAAAAACCCACCTGATTATATACTTACTTGTATGGAAGACTAACATTTGGGGGACTTTCGAAAATGTTTTTTGGGGTGGTGGAGGTGCCATACGTCCAACAATATCGCGGTTAAGCCAAAACCTAAGTCACATGCATGCTCATTGATTTAATAGTCAATGAAGGAATAGAACTAAGTTTAGTTGCTTCTTTTGTTTAATACGAATTCCAAGAGTTTGACAATGATGGTGATTAGAACATCACTGATTATGCACAGAGTTTGACCATGACAATGAGCCGGAGAGCGGTGAGTATGCTTTGAGTTTGACAATGAAAATGATCCTGAGAGCACTGAGTATGCCTAGAGTTTGACAATGAAAATGATCCTGAGAGCACTGAGTATGCCTAGAGTTTGACAATGACAGTAAGCCGGAGAGTGCTGAGTACACACAGAGTTTGATAATGAAAGTGAGCCGGAGAGCGCTGACCATGAAACAAGTAGACACTGTAAAAGGTAAATGTTTGGAACAAACTGAGCACTAGCATGACTATATACAGAAATGAATACAAAAATAAACTAGAGCAGACCTCAAAGCAAGAATTGGACGGATTGCCAGCATATGGTTACTTAGATAATGGATACGTACCTAACTCATATTACACTGTGTTTAACATTCATTTTCGAAAGTGGGTTATCAATCCATTAAATGATACAGAATCAAAATCGACTGACGAATGAATGATTCCGTTAATTTGAAAAAGTCGTGACATCGTATGTTGACCCTTTCAAACGCAGAGAAATACATGACATGCGTGATACTAAACTACTACCGGTCCAACGTTCCTGTTCATCTTGTGATTATTTCGAATTGCTCTCAAACTAGAAACAGGCCATTATATTTCCAAAATTCCCCATCAAATGTTTACAAACTAATAATTACATACGACACGTCAGTGAGGTTAAGCCTTTGTATGAGCCACGGTCAAGACATGAAAAGTCTCGTGTTTAGATGTTAATTTTACTGGGTTAGAAACGTGTTGCTTTTATCGCCAGAGAATTAAATGAAATTGATCCAAAACGAGATCGAACGTGGCAGTGGACACTTTTATGCCTGGGATCCGGCAATATAAAACAAGAAACCCATTGACATTGTTAGGGATAAGTTGCAATGGTGTTACTAAAATTATTCTACCGGTACGTCGATAGAAAATTATTCCCGATATTATCCAAGCAGAATTCCTAGCGAAAATAATAGAATTAAAGTTGAAATCCATCACTTGCATAACAAAAATGCTAATGGTCAGTAATCACGCTAACCATACTCATATATTCTGCTATCTAATTCCTGGATGAGAGTCGACTTCCCTGTCGTAGGCTTCTTTTGCTATGTTTTCGCTATATGGGGGAATGGGATAACCGTGACGTCGGTTGTTTCTACCTGGGTATGAAACGAATTCCAACAACGTTTTTGAAACGTTGAGGACATTAAGAGCCATTATTTGTTGACGTGGTATTGTGACATTCGAAAGTGAAGGAAATCAGAATCTGCAGCAAAGTCCCGACTCTCAAAATGGATTGACAACGAGTGGTCGAGCATATGAAAGTCAGGGAAACACCAGTCTATAGAGTTTTAAGCTGTGTTGCCAAGATAAAGCGATCAGACACGCTCCAGGATTGATTAGCAATAATTCTATCATAACAATAACCACTGTTCAAATACAGTTTTTCACGTGCTTATCGGCAATAATTTTCGTATTTATATTCTGATAGAAAATAGCCATTGACGAAATTTGCTAAGGACAACTGGCAATCTATTTAGAAATATTCCGTCTTATCAGAACGTAAACTGACGTCGCTTGTCAAATACAATTTTTGCACATTTTGGCATTTTCGTTTATTAAACTACGCCCAACATATGCATCATGTGTAATAAATTAATATAAAGTGCCCTTTCAGCTGAATCACTATTTTGTGGCATAAGATTGCACGTGACGACTTAAATGAATAGATCGATACCGACTGCGACTGCGTATAATCTACCGACATAGAACTTACGGTGCCACTGTTGACAATTGTAATCTCTATACTGATAGACTAATACAATGGCTGGATCTTTTATAAAATGTTAAATGAATTGTGTTAGCTTTAAGTATGGTGCCAAAATGTCAGATACGAATAGATGTGTTCATTGTTGTGGAAAAAAGTCAACTATCGGTGTATTTGCTCTCTTAAAGGTTGTGCTCTCAGCAGAAAATGCATTTCGCTTTCAAGTCTTACTAAATATGACTTAACCGAAAGGAAGATGAAGAGGTTCATACAATAGTTCAGTTGGTATATATCTGAAAGTTGCAATGGAAAAGTGGTACTTCGGTTATTACAAAAGCATAAATGTATCCTATTGATGAAACTCTAGATACAGCCCATAAAACTAACACTTGCTTTATTAAATCTCGTAATGCAGAAAATTTATTTCGCTTTTAAACGATACCGAATATGTCTTAATATGATTTATGATAAAGACTTGCATACATATAGGCAACAGAGGTATCATCAGCCACCCTGACTATCGATACCACACACCCAGGACACGCATACTGTAATCCTTTTGTCAAACGATGGATACAAATGATAATGCCACTTGTATTTTATTAAATGTCGATGATATGTCAAAAGATATCTCAGAATAATAAGCTCAATCTGAACTTCGATACGCAACAAGAAGACATTTATTCTGGCCAGCCGTTTGCACTTCAGTTAAAGAGATGGAAAGTATATAATAAAATTATATAATAATGGCTTGGAGAACGCAACTCGTCTGAAATCTAAGTGAAGCAAATGAAGTCGGCAACGTTTGTTTTAAGACAGACAGTGCCGGATTAAACCATGTGAGGCACTTAGGCCCATAGGCAGTGGAGATCTTGGGTCACCCCTCGAAAATTATCTCCTAATACGTTGTATCAATATTATTTTGATCCGCTGTCGCGAGTCCATAGGCCGGTGCCTACTCTGCCTATTTGGTAATCCGGCACTGAAGACAGAAATTTCTTTCCAAGCAACTAAACAGTGATAACTACTGCTGATTGATTGCTTTAGGCGCTAATGTTGCTAGAAAGACAGCAAGCGCTCATCGTTTTGTATTCGAATCCTTTAATGATACCATTCCAAATTATATCATGAGAGACCACTTCAGTAATGATACACTGGATAATAGAATCGATAAGGTAGTGATGGTTACATCGAATGTAAATAGCAAGAGAAGGCCAAAGTATTTACATCGTCATCCAACGCACATCACTTGTCATCGTATATAGATAGTCCCATCTTGTTGAATGTTACTGTATGCAACACGTGGTTGTTAGACCTCGTGTTATTCATTATCGCGTAGTGTTTTTGTTTTTTTCTTCTTTTCTTCATCTAGTGTTGTTAGATAATCATCATGTATGATGGTATTTTTTGACGTCGCTTTTATGCCCCTCGCACGTGTATGGTGTTGGCGCTGTCAAGCCTATTACTATGCATCTCTGATCGGGGCCAACAAACTCGGCTATTGGAACAACGGACATCTCATCCTAGAACTTGCCAGTCATATTCTTCTTGCTAGAAGCATAGAACTTGCTATCACGCGGATAATCAGAAAGATCAAATACTTATTTTGCGCCGTACACGTCTTTTTAAATATAATTTGTCTCGGTCTGATTGCACAAGGAAACCGTAGATGTAAAACGCTGCTTGGTCCTGTCATCATAATTTTGATTGATGTCGTCATCATGATAATCGTATATCAGCAGCGCTGACATTTCAAGAAGTGCAAAACCAAAGTACATCGGCTTGTTGAGAACGATATGCGTTTTCTTGTCGTGGATCGCTATTAGGTTTTCATCAAATAATTTCATCGCGACAAAACGGGGATCGGACACAAACTTGTCTCGCTGTTCTTGCTTGTTCAATGTTTCTACGTTCGCTCGCCTCGCCTCATATTAAGAGGTCATCAAGGGCGGTTTAACAAAGTCATACGGTTTTTTCTTGGAACCAAACTTGCTATATTCATCTCCTGGCATGCGTCCACTGAGTTCTAGTTCAATGGCAACGGCTGAATTAAAGTCTAACTGTTCTGGCTTGGCCTTAGACTGCTAGTAAATTATATTGAGAGCGCTCTTCACAAACCTCTAATCCGTGTTATTAAGCGTCGTAATATAAAATGCCATTTCGATGACGTCCTCCAAACGCAATCAACTGGAAGCACAACAATATCATCTTCTTCTTTTCTGTATTATTCTCTGTAAGTCAAAAGTACACATATTAAGCTATATTCTTTTGTCTAATTGCCGATACAAGCTGTCTTGTCTTTGGCACAGTGTTTTGAATTGTTATATCGTACTCCGTATAGTAATGCAGCTGTAAGTCAATCTGACTAAAACCAGATCTCGACTGTCCTACGTGAAGATCTAACAGCACCTACTTCGGGTCCATGGCCTAGTAACCTTTAAATTAGCTAGTGGAAATGCAGCTTTCAGAAATGTGGAAGTTATTCAAATCGATCGGCACACGTTGATGATATTCAGCTATACTACTCAGCTCTCAAACGCGACGGTATAAGACTACATCTGATTGGCTGATCAAATTGGTGGTGGTTGTAATAAGCTTCGTCACCAGAACAAGACCCATTATATGTCGTTGTCAGATCTTCACGTACGATAGTAGAGATCTGATTTTATTCAGATTTGTTGTAAGAAATATTACAAATTTAATTGCAAGACAGCGACTAGCTTTTTCTCTGTACACATGCTGGTAATGTCATCAATAGCGTCAGGAGTATCTCATGGATGGCTCTCGACGTCAACAACAACGTTGCTATATTCTCAACAAAGGTCTTTCTTCAGATACTCGATCAACTTTGCCTGAGTTGGCTTAGTAAGTCAATGAATTCGTCATAGTTGCCAAAATATCCTACCATACCCATTGCGATCGGATCAAATATATATTTACTGTAATCTCTGTCCCAGTAAATCTACGTCTCTAGAAAAAGCACACTTGAAAGTCAAAAGAAGAATCTTGTCTTCACCGACGATGTAACCATGAGTACCATATCTAAAACCGTCTATAACTTGGATACAAATATCATTGCCAATGATTTTTTTCACCCATAGCTATTTTTACATATCTTGTGATGAATGGTTCAAATTGCCGCTGCCAAAGACACGGTGAAGTCACAGCAATAGAATTCTCACCAAGTTTCTTGTATCTATGTCTTTATTAGTGGCAAACGGAAAACACCAAGACCATACCAAGTTCTGAGCAGCCAATAGTAGCTGACGTAATGTGTTACCACTCAGGCGATTTCAGCTTGATTTTATGCTCTTTCATAAATATGTATAGGATAGTGTTCAGGTCCATTGTTTTACAAAAGATATAAATTTAAGTGGAAATACTTTCTACGTAAAATGTCTTACAGACAAAACTAAATAACTTGCAAACAGCAGAACACAAGTATCGTTTTTAAGTAATCTGACATATAGACAACAAAGTGTGTCCTTCAAATGGTAATACAATAAATGTGAACTTCGAGAGCATATTTTCTAATACAACCAAACGACGCGGCTATTTGCTTTCCCGGTTATTTTTTAGAAAAGAAAACGCGCTTAGAATGTATATGTTGTGCTAACTCCAAGTGCGAAGTCGTATTTTTATTGTATTAGAAAATTTGCGTCCAGAGCTTCTTTAGTAGTAATAAGGGGCACTAGAGCGACAATGGGAATTAGCATTACAGACCCCCCCTGGGCAAATATAGCGACAATGGAAATTTAACATGGAGAAAAATCGTGGGCAAATATAGCGACAAGGGAAATTAACATGGAGAAAAAAATCGTGGGCCACTCTAGCGACAATGGGAATTGAACATGGGAATAGAGTTTGGGTCTATCTAGGGACAAGGGGGAATTGAACATTGGGTTTTTGTTTTTTTTTTTGTTTAAAAAAATTTTTTTTTTAAATTTAAAAAAGGGATAGGCAATGGAAAGTCATTCTCTTTTCGAGATATATGGGTGGCCCTGAAAAGGGCCTTTGGCTTTCTTCTATTTCCTCCATTTTCTCATCCAGCCCCTAATCTTTCCCCAAATTCCTTTGTTCTTCTTCTTCTTTTCATTTTCCGGTATCCAGTCCGGGTGACCCATGGCTCGGAACTTGTTTTGGATTTTCATCCAATTGTTGTTAAGCCGCTCAAACTCTTCCTTTTTCCACATCTTTTCTTTCTTCCCTCCATTTCTCTTTAATCTTCTCTACTTCTTCCTCCATTACTTTTCTCATCAGATCTTCCCCTTTCTTCACCTTGTCCAACCCCCATTTTACATTCCTCCACTCTGTCCAGTACAATATTTTTTCTAGGAAGCACCGGACTTTGATGACATGATCCAGTGCTTCCTTCAAACTTCCCACTCTGAAGTAAGGTGGGTTAATGAAGCCTCTTGACTTATTGACTTCTTCTTCTATCATCCCTGCTATGATATCTCTTGCTGTCTTTAGGCCTTGAACTTGACTGGTTACAAAGTCTTTCATATCTCCATGCCTCCATTCCTCTTCTTTTCTTCCTACAACATATTCTACATCCATTATCCAAAAATTCAATAGATTAAATAGAACTGATAATTGAGTCATCTTGTCTCAGTTATTCCTTAGAATGGTTCCAACATCAAACTTTGTGGGTTCTTATAGTGAAAGCGCGAACGTGAAGGAAAACATCCCCCTAAGACATAAAATTGATCTTACCTAAATCATGACCAAACTACGCGCGGACGTGAAGGAAAACATCCCCCTACTTTCTCATTTCATATAATAAAACCCAAACTATACTCTCCACATACGCTAAGAAACAATAAAGAAACCCATAATCTACTATTCACACCAACGTACGTGAGCACTTACTAACACAAACACACAAACACAAACACATACCCTCACACTAGAAAAAAAGAGTCAGTGTTTATATTCACACTACTCTACCTACATACATTGGCAAATTGATGGCTATTTCTTTTCTAGAGTATTGGGTAGCCCTTAAAAGGGCTGTTTGTTTTTGAACTCCAGATTCACCTATCTAATGTTGGCACCTTCCTGGCCTGGCACCACACACGCATCTTCTACTCCAATCTTTCCAGTTGACTCGTTTGACTGGGAGCGCAGAGGGAGGATGATTAGCTTCATCACCCCAATCCTCTGTCTCTGGTATCTTGTAAGCCATCCTCTCTCCTATTTTCTTTTCCTCCTCTTCCCTCTGTCTTCTCTCCTCCTCTTCCTTCTTTATTCTTTCCTCTTCTACTATAGCCTCCGCGGCCAGTTCATTTAACAGGCGCCTTACATATTCCAGATGTATCTGGAGTTCAAGAAGCTTGCTTATTCTGGTATTCATTCTGGTGTTGATCAATCAACAAGGGTAGCTAGACTGCCCAGCGAGTTTCAATTTATAGTGAAAGCGCGGACGTGATGGAAAACATTGATCTTACCTAGATCATAACCAAAACAACGCGCGGACCTAAAAGAAACACTCACTCACTTTTTTATACTGCCCATTACTATTCTAAAAAATTTTCATTAATCACTTCAATATACTATCCACATACATAAAGTAATCAAACCCCAAATCTACTCTCCCCACACCTCAAACACCAAAAAAAAACATGATCTTAATCTACTATCCATACCAACGTACGTGAGCACTTACTAACACACAATCCTATACACAAACACATACCCTCACACTATTAAAAAAAGAGTTAGTGTTTATATTCACACTACTCTACCTACACACACACACATTGGCAAATTGATGGTTATTTCTTTTCTAGAGTATTGGGGGTAACCCTGAAAAGGGCTGTTTTTTTGTTTGCTATGGCAATCTTTTAGTTTCTAAGAATGCGATGTCCTCTGAGGATAGACTTTCTGGCGATAGGTCTGCTTCTTCGGAAAGAGAAGAAGAACTCTTTGGTGTCGATACGGCAATCGACAAAGCCTCTGTCAGGTTCAGGTTCTTGCTGCTGCTGCTGCTGTTGTTGTTGTTGTTGTTGTTGTTGCTGTTGCTGCTGTCTCTGAAGTCTGTACTTCTCTGTCCATTCTTCTTTCTCCCTGTTCACTTCTTCTCTGAAGAGCTCTTCTATCAGGTCTTCAGTGACTTTTAACATTCTCACATTCTCTATCTCTTCTGGCTTCGGTATCAGACTGTGTCTGACCCTATGCAAATTCACGTAGGCTTCGTTTAGCTTAGCTAGTTTGGAGCACATCTTCGTAGGAGGATGAGTCGACAATGGATGGTTAGACTGGAAACTTCCCCGGTTCTTAAAGTCAAAGCGCGGACGTGAAGGAAAACATCCCTCCACGGTTTTCGAGCCGCAACGTTCAATGAGTGTCATGAGAGAGATAGTAAGAAATTAAAGAGCATGAATCCAACATTCTTATAGTCAAACAAAAGACAAAGGCATTTTTTCAAAACACAACATCTTTTATTCAAAAATCACTTAACACTAACCAACAACAACTCTAACATTTTTTAACAATAATCCAACAATATAACATCAAACATTTTTTTTTCAAATCACAAACATTTTTTCAATTTACGGTCTACTTTAAACAGGGCTGACAACGTTGTGAATGAAATTGTGATTTCCACTGTTGGAAATCATTAGGCCATTGATGGACACTACGTTTCCTAGCTTGAGACAAAAGATAAGCATAATGGTCACAAAACCATCGATCTACTTTCACATCGTTTCTAGAAGAAGAACGAGGATCAAACTGAGTCACTAAATGTTCTAAGGAATAGCCCAGGCTGCGATGATGCAGAAAATACACACAGTACTGTCCACACACCAAGGAATCTGTGCCTTGTAATTTCACATTATTGAATCGGGTGGTTTGAGCATTTCTTCTCATAAAGTCGATGATATCGTCTTCCAAAGGGGGCAATCCGTACGAATCAAAATATTCCACACATCCTTCTTGAGGAAAGTAGACGGCTACCCAGTGGGTTCCTGGGAGATGACTGTCGTCCGTGTTGATCACGTAAGTTAGATGGTCTTGAGGTTTGCGATGAGGGAGTTCATCTTTAGCACAGACGACAGGATTCCAAGAAGCAGTATACGAACTGTGGTTCAAAAGGTAATAAAGTTCCCAGGTATCCATGTTTTGTGTGTTTTTTTTCTTCTTCTTCACAGGTAATGATAAGTGATCAATTCGATCCTGACTTTTTGCTTGAAAATGTCTGACAAGTAAAAGGCGTTTAGATCCGACTTCTTACTCTGGTCAAAGAGAGATTCGATGCGACGGGACTCCTGAGACGTTAATGGAGAAGAAGAATGTTTATCCAAGCCTTTATACCACTCGTTCAACACGAATTCTATTTCGATGTGATCCCAAGCTTTGTCCAGATATTCGTCCAATTTTTCTTCTTGACTCAACATCAGACATTTGTCGTGTTGAATTTGACTGGGATGATCGTTGTGACATCCATAGCACTCTTCCTTGATCAATTCTTTCATTATATCTGCCAGGACTGTAGCAAAACAGGAGACTAAATGGGCTTCTTGTTCTGGCCATCTTGACTTCATCATGATAACTTCTTCGTCTTGGGATTCTTCTTCTTCTTCCACGGTCTCCTTACATTCCATCTTCAAGGTTTCTCCACTAGGTAAAGAGGGATAACAGTCTTCCATAGCTTCTAATAATCTAGAATGACTTCTCTCAAACTGTTGATTTCTATCGTATTGTCAAATTCTGCATACAGGATGACGTTCACCGTCTCAGTTAGAGCTTCTGCAAACTGAAGTTCCACACGAATCTGACCAGATTTTATAGGGTGGAAATGTCCCTCGTCGCTGCCTTGGTCTGGAGTGAAATCAAAAGCCCACAAAGCATAACCTCCTGCATAATCCTCGTACGTAATACCGTGACTGGTGTTGGTTCCTAACTGTCCCGTGGCTTCGTACAGGGACAAGTACGACCTCAAGTAATTCTTCTTCTCAAAGTCAGGTTCGAAAGGTCGGGTACACAAGGTTTTGCCATCGCGACTGACTTCAATCTTGGACACTTTGTAATGTTTAAACTCAAAAGGATTTTGATCGTGGACTCCGTTGAAGGCTCTATTCTCGACCATACGAAGGATTAAACGTTTGAGTAACTGCCCTTGGAACAGATGATCTTCGATCATGGATCGCTGTCCAGCAGGAATGGTGAAGGTTTTCACTTCCACGCGACGTATGGGATACTTGGCGGTCGTTCTGCTCAACGTCTGACTAATGTCGTTTCCTACTTTAGGTAACACTTCCACACGTCGTATGTAGAGTCTGGCTTCTTGGATGATGGTTTTGTAATTGTCACTAGCAGCCACTAAATGAAAAGCGACGCTGCTACGATTCAGTCTCAGGCGAACATTGACCCCATTCAGCAAATACTTTTCTTGTAACCACATGTCCAAATGCAAACGATCCATCAGTTCTAAACTGTGTCCATTTATGATTTTGTCTCTTCGTTCTACAAAGCCCTCATTGTGGTCTTTTTTTGCATCAATTTCGGTTTGGTCAAACTTGTCTGCATCGTCAGCTTCCCATACCACACAAGCATTGAGATGAGTGTTCTTGGCGTATATTCCGTACGTCAAGAGATTTTCCAGGTACGCTCGATAAGGGTAAGTATCCATGCTGCTACTGACCAGTTTGTTATTCAAGTACAAATCCACTCCGCTAAACAAGGAATGCATGAAATTGTTGGCGGGAGCTACTGGCTCGTCATCTATAACACCTCCTGTTTTATCAAGAACTTTGACTTTCAGGTGCAAGTAACTGCTGTTCAAATCAATGTAATCTTCGGGCTGTCCTTTGATTTCAAAATCGATGGGAGCGGAATCAGTCAAAGAGGAGACAGGGTGAAATTCCACCCATTGGGATTCTTGCATGGTCATCATAGTGGGTGGCATGGCAAACAGATCCAGTTCCGACTTGGAACAGGCGCAAGACTCTCGGTGCATCATTTTTTTTGTGTGTCTCAATAATCGAAAACGTCTAAGTCTCGAACGGTTTTTCTTTTCTTTGCCTTTCTAGCTTTAGACGTGTGAAGTCTGGTGAAAGGGTGTTTTCTCGTCGTCTCTTTCTGCCTTGTCCTTGCTGAATGCCTGACTCGGTAGCGTGCAGGGCATTTATAGGTGTTTCTCGTCGGCTCAAAAGGTCTTTGCCGGTTTGCAACAAGACATTTTTGCCTGCCCTCAAGAAGGCTTCTTTGGGGTTTTGTTTGTCGATGATGACATTTTGGAGAAATTCTTTGCCGTGTGTCAATGCCGCATCTTTCAAGGCGTGCAATCCGCGTGTCACCATCGGTTTCAAGACTGGGGCCACCGAACGAAAGGCCGATTTTAACATATCTCCTAAACCGTGTCCTCGCTGTCGAGCAACCCCTCGGTACACTGGATACATGACTTACGAGTCGTGAGAGAATCGTTTTCGAAAATGGAGTTTCACTGTGACTTTCCCTTTGGTGAATGGAATATTTTGTCCCAGATCTCCTTTTATAGCAATGTTGACCGTGTCCAAATAAGATTTGCTGACGGGCAAATAGTGAGGATGTACAAATTCACGGTGGACGTGATAAGTGTTTCCACCTTCCTCGTCAGCGAGCGTGGCAGAATCCACTTTGAAAGGAATGACACGCAGTAACGGCACGGAGGTGTGTCCCACCACGTTGTGCTCCACCACATCGGAGTGCACAAACATCAAATTCAGTCCTTGGTTCAGTTCTACTGGGGTACGAAAGAACTTGCTAAAAGAATCGTTGTCGGAAATGACTGGCAATTTGTTTTTCTTTATCATGGCCATCCTCATGTCCATGTCCCCGCCCAACATGTCAAACAATTCAGGACAAAATAAGAAAGACAACATTTTGTGCCCCTCAGGAAATTTCATCAGGAAGCGACGAGCTACTTTGTGGTACTCCAGGGTGACACTTTTTCTGACACTCTCCAAAGCTTTCAGAAACACGACATTAAACCTAGAGCTTATGGTGCTGACCAAATGTTGACCACTAAAATAATAGCCTGGGGGAATGATCAAGCGATAGGTCGTCATTTGAGTTTCTGGGTTATATATTTTGTGATCATATTTGACGTGGGTATTCAAGTACTGTTGCATTTGCTCGTCATGAACTTCCACTGAAAAAAAATTTTGATTGGGAAGGACATTGAGGACTTGAGTCGGGTGAATGATTTCTACCAAAGCCACTTCCCAATGGGCTTCGTGATCTAATGGGATGGCCTGAGGTAATTTGGCCGTGTAACAGCACAACGTGTTACTGGGAAACACCTCCATGGAACTGTCACTGGGTAAGGTTAAGTAAAATTGGTTAGTGTGACTCATAATTCCAGAGTTCTGTGGCTGTCCGAGGGGTTACTGGACGTCAGAGGCGTGTCTCCGCCCAAAATGGGGTTGTTGTTGTTGTTGTTGGAGTGGTGACTGGCACTGGCACTGGACACAAGGTTCCCGTGGTTCCCGTTCGAGGAGAATTTCAGGGAGGGATTAGGAAGCAGGTAACCGATGCAACTGCTCAATAAAATGGTCCACAATTGTTTGTCTCCTTGTTGCAAACTCAAATTGGCAATGGCTGCCCCGATGACACAATACACCACGAAGATTTGGCAGAAAAAGACGATTTGCGTTTTAGGCACACGTTCTCCACACCACACCCACAAGGGTTGTTTTTGTAAATCTTGCAGAGAAGAACTGGGTGAAGGAGGAGTGGTCGATGTAGCTGCGTCTGTGTGAAAGGGCATGATGGTCACTTCTTTTTATAGTCGATGACTTGCGAAGCGTCGATCCAAGAATCAAAATTGGGTGGATATCCTTTCCAACGTACTTTGACTTCTTTGACACGTCGTTTGCCCACTTTACGGGTTCTGCGTTCGAGAATGCTTTTGATGTCGTACACGTCGTCTTCTTTTTTGGTGACACGTTGTAACTCGGGCAAATAAAACGTTCCTTTGAGTACTTCTCCGTTCATGTCTTCCAATTTATAGACGGCAGGATGACGGCCATGCACTCGTCCAGTGACACGAAACAATTCGGTCGTCCAGTTAGGTAAGTAACCTTTGTCGAAAGTGCGTTTGGTTTTGCCAATGCGCACCCAATCTCCTACGGTCAACTCTCCACTTTTCTTGGGGAGAGCCCTCGTCGGGGACGTACCAAACAGGCGCTCAAACACCAGTACTTCGTTGTCGGGAGTCACTTCTTGCGGGGCACGTCCGATGCTTCGATGGTAAGATTGGTTGTATGCTTGCACCAGGTGCGGTAAGATGTCGATGTACTTCAGAGTGTGGTGATGCGTAAAATATTTCTACATGCGTTCTTTCAAAGTGCGTTGAAAACGTTCCACGATGCTGGCTTTGGTTTCGGGATTCTCCGTGGTAAAAAATGAATGTCACGTTTTTTTAATTCTTTTTGGAAAGCTTGGTTCAAAAATTCGGTGCCTTTGTCCGTTTGCCATCGAAGAGGGTGACGACCGCTTTGTTTCAACACTCGTTGCAGGGCTCGCACTAACTCGCTGCTCGATTTGGAAGTCAAGGGTACGACCCAGGCAAATTTGGAAAAGACGTCGACGACACAAAACAAATATTTGTAGCCACGATTGTAGCTGGCCAAATGAGAGACATCGGCTAAATCGGCTTGCCATCGATGATCGATGCCTTCCACTCGGGTGCGACTTCTGGAAAACTTGCGTCGAATGGGTTTGTGTAAAGTGTAGGTAGCTTGTTCTTGTAACCATCGTTGCACTTGAGGTAAACGGAGACTTTTCAGTCGAGTTTTGGCAGCACGATACAATTTTTGAACTCCTGTGTGTAACCTGCAGGATGGGAGGGATCGTAGTAAATGCTGGCTAACACTTTTTCCATTTTTTTGGTTTGTGTGTTAATAAGGCACCCACTCTTGGAAGATGCTACTCTTTTTCTCTTGGGGTATTTTTTTGGATTGTAATGCTTTGCGTGTGCGACCGGCAATAGGTGTAGAGGAGGAGGAGGAGGAGGAGGAGGAGAATGCCTGAACAGGGGATATTTTTTCTTGTTTCACTTCTGTCTTCACCTTCTTTTTCTCTTCTGATGAAGAAGGGGTGGTCATCATCTTTTTAATCCATCCAATTCTGGAGGTAGGTGGTGTTGTTAACTTGCGTACTTTTTCTGGTGGAGTTTGAAACCCTTCCTCTTCTTCTTCTCTTTTTTCTGTCTTGGTCACTGGTAGTAGTAGTGGTGGTGGTGGTGGTAGTGATGGTGCTGGACTTTTCATCAAGGTCTTAAAATCTGTCAGAGTGGGAAGAGCTGTTTCGTCTAAAGCTTTTTGGTGAAAGAGTTGCAGTCGTTGCAAGAGTTGACCGTACTTTTGCGATTTTTCTGTTTCGGACAAATCTTGGCGATCCATCAAGGACTGCAATTCGTGTTGTAACTCTGACATTTCGCTCAAATGGGGATTGGGAGGTAAATGCGGGGTGCGTTGTTCTTGCCAACGATGGTATTCCATCCATCGTTTGTAAGGTACTAAAGCTAGTTTTCGTCCTTCCATGGGATGTCAAGGGTCGATTCTGAGATCTTGGGACTCCAGAGGGCCTTTATATCTTGCTCCCATCAGTCCTCCCAACATGGTTCCCAAGACTCCTTTCAGTAAGGGGCCTAGCAAGAGGGGTAAAATTCCTCCACGTTGCACTAACATCTTCTTCTTTTGTCGGAGGGGGGTTTTCTTTTGAACCATTTGACGCAGAACGTGACGATGTTTGCCTAAGCATTGTTTCTGGTGTTTGGACAAAGGGATCGTGCCTTTCAAGACGTTCAAACAACATTCGCACACGGTATCGATGACCTCTTTGGAGGCTGATTGAATGAGTTTTTTTCGTAGGGGTGAAGAAGCTTTGGACAGGACAGATAACATGTCCCCATGTTTGACTAAACGAGGAGGTAGTCCTTTCCTTTTCTTTCCTTGGGGTTGTTTAGAAGAGGGATGTTTTCTGGAGGGTGACATCTTTGAGTCTTCATCACTAAAAACACTGATACCCGACCTGGTCACACACCTTTTTTATACTGGAACGCGTCGCCACTGATTGTCTTTACGTCGTATCAACTTCAGGACAGGCATGACACGTCGTGCAGGGGTACGTAACGGACTAAATCGAGTCAGTTCTTGCTTGGACAAATCCAGTAAACTTTGTAACATGCCCGATCTTTCTTGAACTTTGATTTTGGGAGAAGGTACTTTGTGAGTAGCAGCCACTGCCACTAAATTGGAGGGTCCTGCTACTGGGGAAGTTCTTCTTGGGGTCATCAACGGAGAAGTTCTTGGTGTGATCAACGTCTCCAAGTACTCTTCAGTTCTTGGTGACATCAACGGAGAAGTGAATGAACCTGAGGCTGCCGGAGATGCGGTCACCGCCTTTGCAGGTCGTGGTTTGCGAGTGTAAGGTTGCGTCCTGGCCGAAGTGCCTCTCTTGCGACTAGTTTTCTTCTGTGGACTTTTCTTTTTCTGGGGACTTTTTCTCTGTTTCTTTTTCTGGGGGCTTCTTTTCTTTTTCCGGGGTGGTGTCTGGTAAGAGGAGGGTCCTGCCACTGGAGAAGTTCTTGGAGACACGGGTCTCCTTGGGGACCTGGTCTTTTTCTTCTTCTTGGAGCTTCGTTTGACTTTTTTCTTGGGGAGAACTTTGGGGGCATTAGGATCCCATCTTAAGAGAGAGCGAATGATGACCCCTCCTAGAGTACCGCTCCCTCCAGGTTTCAAAATGATTTGTTTTTTGGTTTGAGTGTCGATGCGGGGATCGGCCAGTTGGGTCAAAGCGACTTTGTTTCGATCGAAAAAGCGTTTGGTTTGATGAGGAATCTGAATGATTCCTTGGAGTAATTGACGTGCTGTCACCGTGAACCATCGTAAGACTTCTTTGAGACTAGCTTCTAAGACACGAGCTCGTATTTGTGGATTTTTTTCTCGACTGATGCCATACAAGGCACGAATCAATTTGACGGGGAGATGTGATTGAAGGGACGTCATGTTCACACTGTGTGAGACAGACGAAAAGGGTCTGAGGTTTTTATAGATTTTTTTTGTGGAAAGAAGTTAAGTCGAGGACGGAGACGTGTACAGGACAGGCCCTCCGTTTTGACCCCAGTGGTGAAACAAGTGGGTACGAAATCGCAAATCATCGGGGGTCGTAGGTTTCAAATCGACGAGTAAATAGGCATGTGGAGTTTGAGTGGCATCGTCGTACGCCTGAGTCAACCAAGGCGTTCCTAACTGTTTGGCTAAGACTTGCACTTGCGATTTATCTCGAGGGCTTTTAAACAAGACCACGTAATACGCATTGAGACTAATGGTGCGATGGGCTTTACTTTGTTGAAACAAATTTTGGGTGATGTAAACGACACTGGCATTACGGTGATGCCCTTTGCGCGTGAACCACAGTTTAATTTCTTCTTCGTCTTCTCCTAACATGTCGTCGAAAATGACCAAATGGGTTTGACGGGAGTCAGAGACGATGCCGTCGTCTTCTTTAGGAATGCCTTCCACAAACACGATGGAATCGCCTTGACTTTCTCGCAAGAGGCTGTACGCCGATTGCCACTCTTTGTAACACCACACGATCCGCTGAGGTGGTCGATCGATCAAATGATGTTTATGTTCGATCAAACGTTTGACGAATTCGGTTTTGCCTGAACCGCTAGGTCCAGCAATGAGCATGTTAAAGGGATGGCGAAGATACAAAGCCTCCCAACTGGCACGATCTAAGTGTTCGTCGATGACTTTGACAGTGGAGGAAGAGGGAGCAGAGACAGCAGAGGTAGCCATAGTGTCAGAAATGTCACTTGTGACACGAAAACAAACAAGACAAGAGTTTATATATTTTTTTCAGAACATGTTTATTGAATGTTTTAAACATGAATACGAAAGACAAAAATACATAAAAGCCAAAGGCTTAAGTACAATGATAAAAGGCACATGATAACCATTAACGTGGAATAAACACAAGTGTCTGTACAACATGTTTTGGGTAAAGTTCTGACCAGTTCTATAGTAGGGGGTAAGGTCACACAAGTGTCCTCCCGAAAGGGTCTTTCAGATCTGTCCACGACAGTCCTGTCCTGGGTGACGGGTTCTTCTGGCACCGTCACTAACACAGGTTGAAAAGTAACTTTTTTCCTTGAACAACTCTCGTGCATACTGGGCCACTTCTTGGGTCCAAGCCTCAAAATCCCATTCTTTCCAGGCACGGACATCTGTCCAATGGGGATGTAAGTCACAAGCTACACACACATCGTCATACACGTCTTGGGTAGCTAAAAGTTGACGAATCTTTTTTTCCTGTTGAGGTCGAGAAGTATCCAGATGAAACCGCAAGGCTTTGAGCAAAAGGAGTTTTTCGTGACCATTTAAGGCCATTGAGGTGGTAAGTACTGATCGTAAAGAGTCCACAAAGAATCGGCTGGTAAACGAAATCCCAGAAAACAAGTCACTAAGACACACACCACTTGTCGACCCAAATTGAATGGATACAGTTCTTGTAATAATCGATGGTAATGATCCACGGTTTGAATATGGTCATTGAGTTCCTTCCACGGAATCTGTTGGATTACATGTGACATAAGCCGTGGCATGGCAGCCTGTTTTTATATTCTCTTTTTTTCGGATACAATACACGTACTTTCTAGCCAGAGATCTTCGTTCTCCAGTAGGGAATCTAAATCTTGCATACTGTAACCGAAACGTCAGAGTTCGTTTACAAGTTTCCTCTTCCGCTAAGTAGATTCCACGTAACAAATGTTGGTAATCCTTTAACTTGTCTTCCTCAATGCGTTGCACTAGGTGAATCTCGAAGTAACCATAATTATGAACATGTCGATCATTAGCGACCTCAAAGTTTTGAACAATGTCTGACCATTGAAACAATTTCTGACGAATCAGTTCTCTTATACCATTCAGGTAGCAGTGGTTAAAGATCTGGTGACGTAACGGATGCAATTGTTCTTTACGTTTGACTTGTATTTTCACCAGCTCTTGGTAAATCCTTTCTCTCAACTCCCCAGGCAAGCCCAAAATGTTCTCTTGTAAAGTATCCATAAGTATATACACTGTTTTTGGAATCCTTGGGTGGTGACCAATAGCCTCGTTTACCTTTGTGCCTGATGTAATATCCACTCATAATCAGTCTTCTTATACTTTGGAACAGAGCATAATTTAAAAACGGTTCAATAACTTCGAGTTTGCGTTTCACTTGTATTTTGATCAGTTCTCGGTAAATGCGTTCTCTCAACTCCACAGGCAAAGCACGAATGTTCTCTAGCAAAGTATCCATGAATAGGTCATACTAAATCCTCTTTGGTCTGACACAAAACATGTACTGTTTGCACAGACATGGTTTTAATTCATTGTCGAATCTAAATCGTTTAAATACTAATCTACACGTTACAATTCGTTCAGAAGTTTCCTCTTTCACTAAGTCGACATTGCGTACAAGATGTTAGTAATTCGTTAACTCTTCCTCTGGAATTCGATGCAGTACGTTTACAATGTAGTAGATAGAATTATCCATACCAAACCATTCCTTTTTAAAACCAGGGGGTCGTTGATCAATGTCTGTCCAATGGAATACTTTCAATTGAATCAGTCCTTGTATAGCCTTCAGGTACCAGTGGTTCAAACACCGGTGACGTAACGGATGCAATTGTTCTTTACGTTTCACTTGTATTTTGACCAGCTCTCGGTAAATGCGTTCTCTCAACTCGACAGGCAAAGCACGAATGTTCTCTTGTAAAGTATCCATGAACAGATTATGGTAAGTTACTTCAATGTCTCGGTCCCACTAAGGGTAAGTAATGACAATTCGGTGACCATCGAGCATGTTCTACGTAGGCCGAATCTTGCGGTTCCCAGTGGTGAAGTGACACACCGCAACTGAAGCACTTGACTTTATCTCCTTCGCCCAAGTAGAAAAATCCGGCTCTGGCTAATTCTTCGGGGCTCGGGCCTCCCAGATACTTAGGCCATTTTCCTTTGAACGATTGAAGACGATTTTCAAAGTCGCAGTATTCCGACAAACGCACAGGGAACAATTATTCGTCATTCACAGATTCGTTTCGATGAGGGTTGAGTGACATGGGCAGGAGTTTGCTCAGGGCTGGATGACATCCGTAGGGGGGTAGACGTGAAGGTGAACATTCCCCTTTAAAACGAAACCCAGTAAAATGTCCAAGAGGACGAGTGGCATCACTTTCGCATCCCTCAGGTTTGACACGCACAGCATCACTTTCCATGATAGGGGTCGTGAGAACAAAGTTCCCAGGATGCTTTACGGCATCGCTAAGGTCACAACGTACAGCATCGTACCCATCGCAAGGCTCACAATCGCATTCCACTTCAAAAGTCCCACACTTGAATTGTGCCTTTCTAAACAACTTGTTTTGTGTTTCTCTGAAAGTATTCATCTTGTTCGCTCGGTCTTGGTAGCCACAATGAACTATCGATCTTGCCTAGAGTTCCTTTTTATATACAGACCAATACCGACGTGTCCATACGGTAAGGTGAAATGATTAGGAAGTCGAACTCGCTTCTGGTACACGATTTGATAGACTTTTTCCAAGGGCCGACTGACGATGTGGTGAGTGGGTAAACGTACAATCTTGTTGGGTTGGTGAGTGGTCACTTTAAAGTTTCCATCCTCTCCCGATTGCAAGGCTTCTTTCAGTACCCCAAAGTTGACCACTTGACTGGTACGATAATTCAGAGTCAGTCCTTTCACTTTGCACGTCGTGTGCACTTCTCCTTGTTTGTCCCGGTATTCGTAGCCGTAATTTTTGGGACCGCCACTGACGAAACTTAGAATCTTGTCGTCGGGATGCTCGTCTGTCCAGGCTCCTAAACGGTCTCCTTCGATGTCAGGGTGCTGTTGACTCGAGTGATGAATGTAGATGCAACTGTCCGTGTCAAAGTACAGGACGCGTTCCCCTAACAGTTCTAAAGCTTCGTACAATTTTAAACGAGCATGGGCTGTCACGTAAGCCGCAATGATGACATTTCCAAAAGGGTTGTCTTGTACAAAGTCCAGATCTTCTTCGTAATTGACCAAGATCAAATCCTCGCGAACGACGTCCACGTGTTTCATGTATTTGGTTTTGTCGTGAATCATCTGGAAGTAACGGGAAGGTTCTGTCAAATATTCCGTCTTGGGTAAACACGGACGCTGTGCCATATTACCCCACAAGCAATTTAACATCACTTTGGCAAACGATCGCCTGCCTTCGTTTTTCTCGATGTGGTCTAAAGTGATGCCTTCTTGTTCATTGTATTTCTCTTTGAATTGTATTTGGTCTTCGGGAGTGTGACACCAGGAAGGATAGCCGCTGGCTTCTTGCTTCAGTTTCAAAAAGGCATCCACGTAGTCAGCGAAAGTGCCTTTCTGCGTGGGGTCACCCTTGTGGTATTGTTGTGTCTTGGGAAAGTGACAAATTTCGTACACTTCTAACAGTTGGTATCCCATGTCCATAGCTTTGAACAATTCCACGCTGACCCACGTCCCTGTCAAGGCCCGTTCTTCCTGGGTGTGCTGACAAGGCTGATCTTGGTTGCACGTTTCGGCACAAGTACGGCACAAGGGAAACATCAGTTTGCCTTGACAATGGTGAGGTAAGACGGGATGGTATAGGTTCGTGGGAGGCAAAACTTTGCACTTGATCAGACCTTCGTGTTGTCGAATGTTTTTCAGGTCGATGTGTTCCGTGAACAATTGTGGGTGCCCTGTAGGAAAGCGACAATATTTGCACACGTAAGGATACAGCGAACACACGTCCAAGTATTTGATTTCTTCTCCTTTCTCTTCGTCGGCTTGGTACAGCAAACAGGTGGCATTGGTCCTTCCTCCGTACAAACTATCCCTCGGGTTCAGCGGGTCCATGAACTGGTAACTTTCCACGAGGCGTTTAAACTCGGGATCGGTTTTCATACGGTGATCGTACTCGTGTTCCCACATTTCCACCACTTGGTATCCTTCCTGTTCCAACTTTAGGCGCCGCTGACAAGTGTCCTGGTACAAGTCTTCCATGGTTCGTTGTAAAAACTGATTTTTAGTGCTACGATCAGAGTAACAGACGGGACATCCGTGAAATAAGCAACCGTTAAACTCGTACACGATCTTGGGGTTTTCTAAGTCCCAGCCATCGACCGAATACGTTCCGATGGTCTTTTCACCCCCTCCGTTGCGGCCATGCTGAATCCACTTGTCTTCCTTGTCGCACAAGTAATGTAACCAACGTAGGGCTTTGACCGAGTATTGACGTTTGACAAAGTGGGTCGTTTGAGGACTGATGACAGCCACGGTGTTTTCAGGCATGAATCGTTGTCGATACACTAAGGAACACGCTTTGGCAATGGTGCAAGCTTCTTTCAAAGGATCGACCCCTCCGTGTTCCATGAACAGTTCTCGAAATTTTCCACAGCAACGTCGTAAAATGTCCATGTCGGAACGACAATATTTTAACATTTCTTCCTGAAAGTCGAAAGGGTCCGAGGCGTGAGCCTGGTACCAAGCGTAGAAAGCTTCTCGTTGTTCGGCACGCATGTTGTCGGGGTCGTAATAGTGAGTCTCAGGTAAATGGGGTAGAACGGCGTGTTGATTGGCTTTCGTATTGAAAAAGTGTGGAAAGGACCCTTTAGCCATTTCTGTCTATCCAAACGTTTTAGTCATTCGACTCAAAGGCATGGCCAAGTAACTCATCGAATTTTTAAACTGTACTTGTCCCACTTGCATGAAAATGATTTTGGCTCCGTTCAAAGTCACTTTAGGACGTTCGGTGCCATGTTCCGTATAGTATCTCAAAAGGAACTGTCCATCGTATCCGGAGAAATTGTGGGCCATCACCGTGGCATGACGATGACAATCTCCGTAACGTTCGATGTCCTCTTGGCTCCACGTCTTGTCGACGGGGTCTAAAACCCATTCGGCAAAATCGGCTAACGTGTTCGGTCCCCGAAAGATTTTTTCACGCCCTCCGGGAATCTTGCTGCAGTGAGGGCAATGACTGAAGATAGGTTCTTGAATGCACTTCTCGCACGCTCGATGAGCCACGCAGAAATTAGGAACGTGAATGCCGGTCTCTTGCATGCATTCGAAATCAAAAAAGATAAAATTGCCTTTCTTCTTGTGACCGTCCTCTTTCTCTGGTGGGGGTTGGTATTTTTGCACGTAGCATTGGTGTTCCAAGTCCACGATGTGGTGACAAATGTGACATTTTTTCTTTCCTCGACATACGTGTGCCTTGGCAGCATTGGTACATATGCCTTGTCCACACGTAGGGCACAATCTCAGGAGTTGACAAGCACATTTCTGCTGTGAACCTTGCGTCTTCAGATGTTGTTGGTAACAGGTAGGGCTGACAAACGTGCGCAGACAAGTTGAACAAGGCACTGGTCCTTCGCTCAGACAGGGTGAAGAGGCCAAACATCCTGAGCATTTCAATCCACAATGCTTGTGTTACTCTCGATTATTATAACCATGGTCACATTTCTCACAGTAATAACTGTATCCCAGGAATCCGGTGATACTGGTAATGGTATCGAAATGTTCATCGTGATAATAGACATGAATGTATTTTCCGTCCTTAAAGTCTTGGCCTCGAAACAACAGAGGTCCGCGGACTTCTTGAGGGTGCACTTTCAAGGTGTATCGTGGAGCTAGGGCATCTTGCAATTTTTGCATCTCAGGAATGCCACAGGGTGTGTCTTTGGACAGTCCGGCTTGTTGTAACAGGAGTTCTGCTTCGTGTCGCTGTTTGGCTCGGTCGGATCGCTGAATAGTTTTCCAGGCTCTTTTCCATTCTGCCGTGTCGTTCTTGTTGGCATAGGTTAGTCCCGCCACGATGGCTCGAGCTAAACACATCTGGTCTTGAGGATTGTGAATTTGGACAAGGCTACGCTTAATGCTGCGAAGCTCGTTCACCAATAACATCTTTTTGCGTCCGGTCCCTTGAGGAGGAGAGACGTGGGTCATGTCCAATGTGGCTTTTCCATCGGTGATGTCAAACTGGTCATTAGATTGTTGCACGTGTTGAATCTTGTCGATGACTTTGGAAGCAGTCAATTCTGCAGGGGTGCTAAACTCGATCCAAACAGAGGATTTCAAACCGTCATGTCGTATGGAAAGTCTCAAGCGATCGTCTTCTTTGGGTTGACATTGTCGCTTGAGTGAGGTGAGCAAAGAATCCCACACCCCAGTGATGAACACTTCTGCTTTCTCTAACGGTACTTCAGCCTTGAAATCTTTAAACTTCACTGTGTATTTGTAAGCCGTGGTTCTAAATTTTCTAGAGGAGCGCTTTTCCGTCTCTCAAATGGAATAGTATTTTTCAGGGTTGACTAAGGGTGACGAACTTGGTTTAGAGGGTTCGGATTCTGGTTCACTCATGTCCTCTTCAAAATCACTGGCATGAATTTGTGCCAAGATTTCAGCCCTGGTACGAGGCGATAGATCACGTTTCTGTCTCTTACTTTCTTCTTTCTTCTCGAATGAATAGGATCGTTTCATCTTGAGTGCAAAACGTCAAATGACTCAAGTTTAAACACCATGGACTAATTTATAGTCATGGCAGACCAGCGTATATAAAAGGGTGTGTGTCTTGTCCTTTCACTATTCATTTCACTCTCAAACCGAGCACAACGATGGAAGAGACTAGCCAAATCGAACGTTTCGTCAGAGCTTTGCGAGGGGTCATCAGAAAATTCTCTTCAGACCAGCCCACAGACTACTCTCCTTCCTTTCGAGATAAAAGTCAAGATACTTGCTATATCTGTCAGAAGAAAGGGCATTGGTCTTCAGAGTGTCCAGACCGTCAAAAAAGAAAAAAAGGGGCTAAAAAAGACAGAAGTCAAGATACCTGTTATTACTGTCATGAAAAAGGACATTGGTCTCCAGATTGCCCAAAAACGAAACAAGAGGAGTCAGAAGAAAAGAGGAATTCTTCAGAAGAAGAGAGGGATTCTTCAGAGGAAGAGAGGGATTCTTCAGAGGAAGAAGAGGAAGAAAGAAGACAATTATATTTACAAGAGGCAAAGAAACAGGAGAAGAAAAGAAGAAGGGAAGAAAATGAGGAGAAAGAAGAGGAAAAGACGGTGAAGAAATTCAAAAAACAGAGAGACTAAACAAGGAGAAAGAAGAAGTCAATGAACTTTTAATTAAAGTGTTCTGTTGTGAATTGTGAATTGGATTGTAACAATGGATAAAAGAATAAATTAATTATATAAGGTAAGTGTCTTTGAGTTATGAATTTAAAATAAGAACGTACACTCACGCACTCATACAAATGACACGTACTATAGGGGTAAAATGGGTTGGTTTTTTTTTTTTTTTTGAGTTATTGGCAAATTGAAAGGCTATCTCTTTTCGAGAAATGTGGGTGGCCCTGAAAAGGGCCTTTTTTGGTGTAGGGGTGAGTTTAAGCAATCAACTTTAACTGCCTTAAGCCTTTGCCACGGCCAAGGCCTACTTCTGGACTGCGTACTGTTGATGATGATGATTTGGTTGAAATCACTAAGGGTGGTACGACAGGCTTAGTCACAGGGTTGACGTGTTTAGCTCGGGAAGGTCGTATTCTCTTCGGTCGTAATAAAGAAGTCTGATACATTTGTTTCAGACTTCTTAACTCCGCTAAAATGTCCAACAGTACCGTGACCGTTTGATTTTCACCCTATTGTTTCTTTGCTGCTACTTCTTCTTCTTCTTGTTGTTTTTTTCTTACCTCTTCTTCTTGCTGCTGTTGCTGTAGGAGAAAAGCTTGTTCCGCTTCCTTTTGTCGTTGTATAAATTTCTCCAATTCTTCTTTCTGTCTCTGTCTAAAATTCTCCACTTGCGGTAATAAAGAAGGTAACGAAGGTTCCGGAACAAATTCTTGCGAGCTTAAAAAATCCACAATTTACCTCTTCTGAAAGTAAGTCCGGGTTCCCTTGGGTGGTCTCCACTGCTGGTGCACCCCAATGAATCGTTTTCTGAGTTTCCGTCATGTTGAATCACTGTCACATAGATTGACTGCACACAGGTGCTAGCGAATCTATATAGACCACGTGACGTCACAAACTGCTCTCTTCGGATTGGATGCGGGCTGACTGAATTTTGTAACGCGTGTTCGGATTGGTGAATGAACTCAATCCGTTTCAATCCTTCCTCTACCTATAAATAAGCGCAGTTCACTGCATTGATTCACCTGTCCAAGTGGACCGTTGTCGACAAGTCAGACACCAGTCTGTGGATACGAAGAGTGTATGTAGAAAGACAAGGTTGCCTCAAGAGGACACTGATTTATGGCCCTCGAGTAAGACGCAGCTTGAGGACAAGAAGATGCCGCAGATGCCCTTTATGTTAAGGGCATATTAACATAAACCCAAAGGCTCTTTTCAGGGCCACCCATATTTCTCGAAAAGAGAATGACTTTCCATTGCCTACCCCTTTTTAAAATTTTTAAAACAAAAATTTAAAAAAAAAAAAAAAATCCCATGTGCAATTCCCCCTTGTCCCTAGATAGACCCAAACTCTACGAATGTACTTTTGGGTTTTGCACAACAGATATCATACATGGCCAATTTAAAGCAGGTCATAAATCGCTCAAGACTTCCTGAGGTCTCTTAACACGTTTCGTTCACTTTCACTTTCACTTTATCTTTATCTTTCATAGGATAGTTATTGTGATAATAAACTGTATATACATTGTCGTTTCCTTTATCTAATATCCACATCGCTGCAACTCCAGCCTCTCAAAGAATCCATAACACTAAGATACAACAAAGTAACGAGTGGCGTTATATCGAATATGTCAGTATATCATGATTACATTATTTCGTGCTGCGCGGTATGTGTCGATTTCACAAAAGCAGACGTCCTTGAGCAAATTTTCAGTAAGATGACCCAAATTGTTTATTAAAAAAAAAGAGAAAGTCGAGAGACTATTCTTTTGTCACCGGATTCTTTGCCTAGCTGGAAAGCTAAATTTGGTTTGATGGACACGTCTATACCTGGCACGGAGTGTCTTTAGCAGGGACCAAGTCCAAATTGTTTAAATGTTTTTAAGGATGTATTTTTCTCTTCTTCTTCAAATATTTGGAAATTATAACAGAAATTACCGCAATTTAAACTTGAGAGTCAACAAGTCACTGTTACTGTATAATCCTTCTTGAAAACGCTACATCGATGACAACTCAAAATGTTTCTAACAGGAGATGCAGATTATGGCGTTGTTTGATAACGCCATTTTGTCTGCATTGAAGGTTAAATGAATACATCAGCCATATTCTTTTTCAGGGAATATAATTCTTCCTTGAGGAGACGTATGCTTGAAAGATTAGCGTCAAAATAAAAGAGCTCGCAAAGTCAATGATAATCTCCTAACAACTTGCATATCAACAATCACAGTATGCATCTGATAACAGATCCATCCATCATCGACATGTAAAGAATGGCTACAGCAATGTCATGTGGATAATCCCAAGTGCCCAGACAGTGTTAAATTTGAAGCCAGGACATAGGATAAAATACCATCATATATGACGATATGCCACTTCTAAATAAATTGCTGCTGAAAGGCCTCATCTCAGCTTGTGTTGTGATGTACGACAGTGTGTTTGCATTGCGATAACAATGGCACAATGTTTGTGTACATGTCAGTTTATTTCAACAATCAAACGTACTGTTTGGAAATCGTAGCTTTTGAATCTTCGAGTGGAATGTTTTGTTCTAGTAGAACAGAACGAATAAAGGTAGATTCGCTGATATTTGAAGGTAGCCACGAGAGGTAAACTCCACGAAAAGTATTTTCAGCACGTAACAGTTGTCTAGTGTCACAGGCAAACTGAATTCTAACATTGAAAAAGAATTACTAAAACAAAATCCGTTTAACCAATGTAGTGACAAAAAAATAGTAAACAAAAGTTTCCTATTTTAGTAATATTAGTCCAATAATGTAAAAGTATAAAGAGATGTTTTAAGTTTTTACATATAACATTTATTCGAACGTGCATTTGGAATCTCAATACTTAAACAGATTACTACTTGGATGTAAGTTATTCCGGAATTGTATATATTCCTCAATTTTAATTCACGGATGCTTCAAACGCAATTTCGTTTGCTTATCGTCTGTTTCGGAAGCTAGTTAAAAAATAAAAAACACTGAATTTACGGTTGCCAGTCTGATTGAATTAGATTACATTTGTTTTTTCTATATAGTCTCTACATCAATAAATTAAAATTTAATAGAATTCTAAATCAACATTTAAATTTGGAAAACTAATTCACTTAAATTTTTTAAGTAAAATTTTCTAACTTATAATTTCATATTTCTGTTTTTTAAGTCAATATATCAAAATGTCATATATCTAGATTTAATACTAAACTTGGGATTCCAATTTGAACTATTATGGATATGATGCATATAGGACTCAGATTACAATTAATTTTCCCTATATGGTCCCTACATTTGTTTGTCAACACTGAACTTCGTACTGTGTCCAAATCATAACAGCTCATATGTTAATCTAAAATACCTTCAAAGATAAATTCACGTTGAATTTCTTTCAAAGGTCATCCGGCATTTTGTTGTGATGCTGGATTATAAAGAAAGTAACATGCAATGGGTCATGATTTCACTTTTGGATCAGCATTATTGCATCATTATTTGCTGTACACGTTCTCTGAAATATAATTCATAATGCTCATATTCTAAAGAATAAACAATTACCTTTAATTCAGTACCAATCATGCCTAAATTTAACTCTTGTATTACCACCAAATGAGAGAGGAACAATTCTCTCCAAATAGACTGTGAGTACATTCGTGAGTTCTGAACTGGAAGTAACAATTGTGAAATTGTGTCCTGATTACAAGGACGGTTTGTTGTCGTTGTTGTTGTTCTAGGGTTTAACGCCATTTTTCAGCACAAGATAGGCTATAAATGGCGGCCAGTATAACTGGTGGAGGAAGAACCCTGGAAAACCCAGGGAAGAACCACCGACCCACGAGAAGCTACTGGCAGGCTTTCACACGTACCCACGCTAGCAGAGCCTTGGACTCGAACCCACGCAGACAGAGGTGAGATGGCAGTGATCAAGGACGGTTTGTGAACTTTCCCCTAATTATTTCAGTCACAATCACACTGTGAAGCTCATACGTGTCTCTTTGTAAAGGAATTTTTGTTAGCAAATACATAAATATACAGGTAAATCGAAAAAATTTGTGTGAAAGTAATATGTCTATACTTGTTATTAATTGGGGGTTTTTTGGTGGGGAGCACCAGACAGATCCCCCCCCCCACTTGCCGAAAAAAATAAAAGGTGTTTTATGTGTGAGTGTTTCCCCCAAAGATGTGTTGTTTGTTTTTTGTTTTAAAAAAAGAATTGTGATCAAACATTTGTTTAACTTAAGTTTTTGATGGGGTATTTATTTATTGTCCTTGTGTTATTTATAGAGTTGTTCATCCGAGCCAGGTTTCTTTCACCTATCTGGAATTCCCTCCTCTAAAATGTTTCAGTGACCTTTGCTACAGGTCTCCTAAGTCCTGTGTTTGCTATGTGTATTATGCTATATTGTATGTTTGTTATAGATATATGCGTAAGGACAGCATCAATACCAAATATCAGCTCCCCTTGGTTTGTCTAATTTTTTCCTCTTTATATTAGAGGTTTAATTTAGAGTAAAGAAAGAAAGATAACAAACTTTACTGAATTCCATAATTTGACTTCGAGATGAAATAAAAATCGGTGTCTAATACAAGTTTTTTTTAATTAAAAAAATATACCTAGTGTTTTTTGTGTTTGTCTATGGTGTGTCGATTCTTATTTTTTTTCTCGGATTGATTGGGGAGTGCTAAGGCTGTTTCCTATGTAAGGAGCCGCAATTTTCTGTTTTTCGTGTTATAATGCATCTCTTAGTTTGAGGACACAGTCTTATCTGTCGTCTTGAACGGTTTCTCCAGATATCTACTCTAGAATGGCCTGAACATTTAGTATTGTATTTTCGCGGTATATCTGGTGCAGATATACCACGCCTTATTTACGATACTCGCCACTGGGGGAGTGTGCCCGATGCCGTGTTCTTCCAAGTCGGGGGCAACGACCTCAGCTCCAACCCACCCCACCCCATCCCCGAATGATGTTATTTTGGCGATGCATCGTCTGGGTGATGTTTTACTTCATTTGGGCGTGCGCCTCGTGCTTGTTGGAAGTTTCTTTCCACGCACTAGGCCACGTGGTATGACACCGCCGATTTATGCGGTCTGTCCTTCAGTTAAATCGAAGTTTGGCTGATCATTACCGCTATCATCCCAGCGCAGTCTTTTGCAGACATACTGGATTCATGTATTCTTACCTGTCTCCAGATTGCATGCGTTTGAACCCCGCTGGGAATCGGTGGTTGTTTTTTCGTATAATTTCTTTTATCCGGCCATTTCTAATGTAGCCGTAATATACATCATAAAAGGTTCCGAAAGGGCCTGAAATAAAACAAAAAGATTTTAAAAAGTGTTAGTCTTTAGGGTTATAGGGATTCTCATATATTATATATTTAGTAATAATAATAGCCCTGTGTTCTTGTACTGTATGTCAGGGACGTCATGGGGGGGGGGGGCACGGGGGCATTTGTCCCCCCTCCCCTGAATTTGCATGTGCAGTAAAATGTAAAATTGATGTTGCCTATATATGAAAATTAACAAGCCCGTCAAGTTTTGCCCCCCCCCCCCATATTTGCCACACCCCCCCCCCCCGAAAAAGTTGAAATGACGTCCCTGCTGTATGCCCATGTCCAGCATGTTGTTTTTCTGAGACTCTGCTACAGACCTGTTCACTTTGCGTAGCGCCTTGTGAAATAGTTCTGTAGCATCTATGTCTCATACTTTGCCAGCATGTTGGTTATTCTGAGGCTCTGCTACAAGCCTGTTCACTTTGCGTAGCGCCTTGTGACATAGCTCTGTAGCATCTATGTCTCATACTTTGCCAGCATGCTGGTTCCCTGTCCCTCTTACTGGTCGGTTATTAATTGTGGACGCTTGACGATATACAATATGTCACTCATCGTAGCAGGTAATCTGTACATCATATGTCAAAAGGCTGTTGTTGTTGTTGTAGGGTTTAACGCCATTTTTCAGCACACGATTGGCTATACATGGCGGCCAGTATTAATGGTGGAGGAAGAACCCGGAAAAACCCCGGAAAGAACCACCGACCCACGAGAAGCTACTGGCAAGCTTTCTCACATACCCAAATTGGCTGAATCCGAGACTTGAACCCACGCAGACAGAGGTGAGATGGCAGTGATCCGTAACGGAGAGCGCTTTAGACCACTCTGCCACTCCGGGCCCCATGTCAAAAGGCATGGTGATGACTAAAATTCCACTCACTGTCAACATATCTGGTCTGCGCCATCCGCCTTAAGTAAACGCCTCTAGAATCGAGCGATTTACTATTTAATATATTCCAGTGTTAGATATTATTCCTCCTATGACCAGATAGGCGGACACCTATGTTGTTAAGAGTCTAACAAAATAGTTCCAATCGATTGGCCCCATTACACAGTTTGATTTGATAACTTGCTAAGGTCAATTTAATATATGTCTTGTTTGCAATTTAAAAAATGTAAAGGTGTTTAAAAAAAGTAATATTTTCCATGCTCATTGGAGAACATCCGTTCTCAAAACATGGTTCCGGAGGCACGTGTTTTTACACGTACCGCACTTCAATTTCGGAGTCTGCCATCCCATAATGCCGAATTTTTTTAATGTGGAAACTAAAAGTTTTCGTTATGTAATCAAAAAGAAAGAATTGCTATTTATTTTATTTTATTTTTTCTGCTATGCTGATTCACTTTCAAAATGAAAAGACCAATTTAGGTCAAATTCATTGATCGAACTTTTGAAATTGTGCGTTTAACATACCCGTCGAAAGAGTATTTCGAGGCAATTTTTTTATATTTTGTTCATAATGGTGTCCTAGTTATATTTCATTCACAGTGGGCTGGCTGTACACATTCTTTGCGAACGAAAATATGATTACACTTCAGATGTCTACATAAGCATTTCTATTAAATCCTTTATGTGAAATATGTTATGAGGGTCGGATAAATTATGTCAATATTGACAATATTTTTCACCCATTTTATTCACTTATCCTTTGTTATAATTATTCAATCCACAACCTATCTGAATATGAACCTATTCTTGATATAAATTATTTGTTTGTTATCAATAGAAAAGT
>JAPYKE020000039.1:50000-267500 GCA_028554795.2 Sinohyriopsis cumingii
AGCTTTTTGTTATTTGTACCATGAAGTTATCATCATGTTTTGCTCTGTGCTCATCCAGTTGTTGTAAATCTTTGGAGATTGGTGTGCCAGAAGATGCAAGGTAAAGGTCACGTCTGCGTTTTATGGAAAGTAGGATATTTACTTTCCTCTTTAATTAAAAACAACAACAAAGCATAAGCATCTTTACTTTTAAATTCTAGTTCACACGGATTTCACGGAAGAAACAACATGAAGATGTAAATGAAACCAAAATGCAATGGTCATTGAGAGATAAAGAATAATTGATGCCTTGACTACACACTGTATTCAACTGTTGCTAATAAACAAGTGTATTCATATATCATTTTCACGGACAAGGAACAAATAACTGATTCTCTTATGTAAATTCAAGCGTGCCTGTTTCATGTCTCTTACCTGTCCATGCCTGTTTCATGTCTAACATTACTCAGTCATACATGTTTCATGTCACAGATAAACTCAAGCATACTCTTTTCATGTCTCTTAAAATACAAGCTGTATGATACGATATATTAAATACAATTGAAGTTATCGGGTCAATTATCGTATTTTATAACCGCTATCCAAAAATATGGTCTTTATTGGCCTTCCGCCGTCATCCACATCTTTTAATATTTTCAATAGGATTTGCTTTGTAGGTATAATAGTGATCATTAGTTGGCGATTTACAGTTTCGTATTTTGTGTGGGTTAGATTTTTAAAGAAAAAGAATTTCCAGGTTTTCCTTACTGATTATCCTGGCTATTTGAAAATACTTTGAATATCTTAATTCGTGTTAAAAGAACTTTTAATTCTCTTTACTTTGGTGTATGATTGACGTGTGCAATGTGGGTTATAGATTATACAGCTTGGATCTAACGATATGCACCTTTAAAAAAAATCAGCAAGCTCCACTTTGTAATTTTGACTTCCGGGGCCCCGAGTGGCCGAGTGGTCTAAAGCACTCACCGTTACGGATCATTGCCATATCACCTCTGTCTGCGTGGGTTCGAGTCTCGGGTTAGGCCTATGTTGGTATGTGAGAAAGCTTGCCAGTAGCTTCTCGTGGGTCGGTGGTTCTTTCCGGGGTTTTCCCGAAAAATGGCGTTAAACCCAACAGCAACAACAGCAATCATTTTGACTTCCTGGATTAGAAAGGTAGTTTGTAAAAAACGAATCGATAATTTTTAGGGGTACTTGTTATATTTTCTGTAATTGATTCATTGCACTTTCAGAAGCTGGTATTGCATAATCTGGCAAACTTCGTCTTCCCTATTTTAAAAACTGCAAAAGATGGTGTACTATAGACTAATTCAGATTGATCTTTCCAGCAGATGGGAACAACCATTTTGATTAGCTGCATGGGCACCCGCACTTAAGGGCACTTGCCCCCTACCCCATTTTACCTCTAAACATGCTTTTGCCTACATCCGCAAAACGTAATAGCTGACCACTATATGTTAGCCCCCATCCCACCAGAAAACAAATCTTCGGGCCCCTTTGTTTAGCTGTGTGCTTAGATCATGCACATTTTCTCAAGTACAGTATGCAGAGAAATATGAGCCACACCTCATGAAAATATGATGGAGGTATGCCAACATTGTGCATGGTGCAAATGCAAGCAACTTCACCTTAGACCTGCATACCTGTCACTCGCTCTTAAGTACGTAATATTTGTAGAGCGCCCCCTATGCATTTGTCTCGTTATACTACCTGCATTTTTCAACATACCACTCTGAGCTGTATGGTAGTCATCTGAGGGAGGTGACTGCATTTTGCATCTTTATTATAGAACTATTGCCATCACGACAAGGTATTTTGGCTTAATTTACTATGTGTGGGAATATCATCAGTACTATAGTGCACGTTCTTTTCCTTTACTTTATATAGGTGTCAAGCTCTGCAAGCCAGTTTTAACGAATATTATTCACATTTCAGCCCTCGTGCATACTCCGAGGTAATCAAACTCTACAGGAGCAAATTTCGGTGAAATCATAAAGAAACTCACTATTACAAATGGTGGATGCCACTAATAGAACAGTCTTGCAATAGTGATGCATATGTCAATTTTGCAAGCTATATTTTGAGGGAGATAAATGAAAAGTTTTAGGGCACCGACTCAATCCAAAGATGTAGAATGTTTCCAATTAATTCCAGTAGTCTTGAATGTCATGATATAACACAATGATGACATGCAGAACATTCTATATATTTGGATTTGTAATATCACATTTAGGAATATTTGGACTTATGATATCACATTTAGCAATATTTGAACTTTAATTCACAATATTGTGTCTTTTAAATTTTTCACTTTGTATTGTAGATAAATAAATTGGTTGTTGATTTTACTTAAATTGTTTCACTTCTGTCTGTTACATATTTTAAGACCTTTAGTTGAAACTATATATATATATATATATATATATATATATATATATATATATATATATATATATATATATATATATGAAAAATGTCTTATGTCATCGTGTTTCTCAGCGATATATATTAGAACTTTGTGTATAATGCTGTTACTAGAATTTAATCTAGATCGATATTTTCTGTTTTAATATTCAAAGGAAATCATTTAGTAGCTTACAGCTTTTGTCTAATATATCAGGCACAGTTATTCAAAGAGTTGCCAGGTGTCACCTATTCGATATGCAAATTAAGCTTCATTTGGTCGCTTGAGCGGCACGATCACAAAATCACAGCATGGGTCTTCGGGAAACAAATCTGGTTGTACTTACATAGGTAACAGGTTGAAATTTTGTGGTAACAGCGTTCTGTTGGAAAGCAATTTATATTGTCAAATTTTCAATTTAATGTTAGCTAATTTCAGTACCAAAGGAAACATTATAATTCATGTAATTGGTGCATTGGGCCATCAACACTGAAATATTTTCCTTAATATGTTGAAAGTTATGTCTGCCACTATTGTCCAAACATATATCTGAAACGGCGTCAGGCACAATAGTTGTTGTTATTGTTATAGGGTTTAACGCCATTTTTCAGCACAAGATAGGCTTGTATGGCGGCCAGTATTGGTGGTGGAGGAAGAACCCGAGAAAACCCGGAAAGAACCACCTACCCACGAGAAGCTACTGGTAAGCGTTCTCAAACACCCTCATTGACCCAACCCGAGACTCGAACCCACGCAGACATATATGAGATGGTAGTGATTGGTAACGGCGCTCTTCTCGTAGGTCGGTGGTTCTTTTCGGGTTTTCTCGGGTTCTTCCTCCACCAGTAATACTGGCCGCCATGTATAGCTTATCTTGTGCTGAAAATGGCGTTAAACCTATACCAGCAACAGCAACAAATATTGTGCCTGGCACCGTTTCAGATACATTTTCGGACGCCAAATGGTGCAGTGCTGTTTCATTACTTGGTAAACAAAAGAGAACTTCATCCACCCGCCATTTGCCAAAATGAGCACTCCTACCATTCGTCTCAGCTGGATTATTTGTTACATCCGGGTACTTTTAGAGGATGCTTTAGTTGTGATTGAGCAAATACTCTCTCCATATATTAAAAAAAAAACCATTCGTTTAGTTTAAGACCTAAATGTGCAAATCAAGTCATACATTTCGGATATAATTTTCTTCAGTATTGGAAAATCCTTATTTAATTTTTAAAATATAAAGGTACATACCAAGACAGTTCAGTAAAATTTCGTTTGGCAGATAGGTAACTTGATAGCTAGATTGATTGAAAAATAGGTAGGATGGAGAGGAGGTGCTAAAATAGAAGCGAAGTGTAATTCAAATTACATCAAAATATTTCGCTGGTTGTCTTCACAGCCTCAAACAGCTTAAATACAAATGCTATAAAATGAATCTTAAAAACTGGAAAAAAAATCGCTATAAAAAATAAAAGACAGATAGGGAACTGAATTTTTAAATAATAATTTTCGTATCTCCCGGAAATTTTGTTTCAAATACGAGACAGGTGATATTGAAATTAGTGAAACAAAGTGTAAATGTTGTTGAATACTGCATGCAAATATAATATTTTCAGAATATAAAACTTGCCAAAGTCTGTTCAAATAAATTTGTATAAATGTTGATTGTTTGTTTGTGTGTTAAACTGTGTCCCTGTTTGACGGCGGATCTGCATCATTTGCATAAAAACTTAAAACTATAATTTGTTTATTCTTTCTTTCAAATTTAGCAAAACATCTGACCAGTTTCTCAAAAGTCGTTTATATTTTTTTCTATTTTAGTAATTGCAGCCATATTTGTCGGCAGATGAGTATCATTTGTAATCAAAATTGGAAAGGCCTTCATGTAAAGAAGCAGATTGGGTCAGAATCTGTTGAGTAGTTTTTGAGAAATGTTTCAAGGTTGTTCTATTCCTAGTAACAGTAGCCATATTGGATCACAGATTGGAACTTTTATTTTACAAAACTGAAAGGTCTTTGTGCCAAGATCTGACAAATTTGGTTAAATTTTGTGCAACATATTTTGAGAATAAGTTGAATCAAGGTTTTGTTTTGTTGTAACTAAAGGTGTCCATGTTCGGTTCTGCATTGGCATCGTTTGTAAAATCTTGAAAGCTTTCTTGATTAGGATGTTTTATGTCAAAGTTTGGTTAAATTCTCTGCAGCGGTGTCGGAGAAGAAGTCTTTTAAACGTTTCTAATGTTAGTAACGGCAACCGTATTTGATATTAGATCGGCATATTTTTTTTAAAAAAATTGAAAGCCAACAATTCCAGGAGGGTTTATGTCAAATTCTCTATAGCGGCTTCTAAACAAAATCATTTAAAGTGATTCTGTTTTTAACAACGTCAGCAATATTTGATGTAAAATTGTACAAACGGTTAGGTCTTCTATACCAGAATCTTTTTATGTCATTTTGGTTCAATCCTGTTTAGCTCTGTTTGAGATGAAGTCTTATAACGATTTTCTATTTATAGTGACAGTGATCATGTTGATGTCAGATCGGTTTAATTTGCAAAACAAATTTAATGTACTATATGCCAGTGAGTTTTAAATCAAAGCTGGTAAAATTCTGACCAGTCTTTTCTGGACACAAGTCATTTAAAGGTCTTTCTATTCTTTGGAGCAGCTACCAAACCATCTATACGCGCTTATAAGTCGAACCAAACTGCAAACGTAATGCGCTTGCAGGTCATGATTTGTTTTGTGTGTATTCCTAAAAAAAACTGTACAGACCCAAATCTGCCGGCGCATCATTTGGAACAGTCTAAAGTTCTTTATGCCAGAAAGGTTTCTGTCACATTTACTCAAAGATTGTTGAGCGAGTTTTGAGAGGTCGTTTATTGGGTTTCCATCCTTAGTAATGGCAGATCAGCAACATTTGCACACACACTTGAAATCCCTCAAAATGGTTTATGTCAACCTATGCTTAGGAATATATGACATGACGCCGTATAAAAGTTTTTATATTTTAGCAACTGCGGCCATATTTGACGACGGACTGTGAACGGACGAAGCACGATGGACCAAGAACCATTGCAAGATGAGTGAAAATGATGTATAATACTGGCATTCAGACTTATGCCAGAGTTAAGTAATATTAAGCTTCTCAAGAAATGAGTTTCAATTTCATGATTATTGGTATTACAAGATTGATAAACCATAGTATGATAAAAGCCACACTCTGGCCATACAGATAATCTCGCGAGAATTAGATGGCTAAAGAAAAGCTCTTTTAGGTTCTCCATACATCAAACATTATATTGATATCCAACATTAATTAGTAAAGCTGTGCTCTTGAAATGACTAAAGAGAGAAACTGGAAATCAGGGGCTATAACTTCTTGATATATTGACATGAGGCTGTAAAAGGAACTCATCCATAGTAGAACCTGATTTGGGAGACCACCCTTCTGCGAGCAAACATGGTCTGTCAAGACAATTTGTCTCTCATTGGAGGTTACTGCGGCATAGAAGATATCAGTTTGAATATGGTCTCTCAAAGCAGGTATCATCTTATGACAGTGGTCTCTCAATACAGGTTTTACTGTATAAGTGTCAAACATACATAATACCATACCTTAAATAGTTATTCAACTTGTACACAAGATTCTATGACGGGTGGAAAGAATCACCCAACATCTATTGTTTGTAAACCATCTTTAGCAGTTTTCATACAATTTTAGTTGAATTTCAACATCTGATATATAGATTCCATATTTTTGGGACGATGTATCTCAGTACAACTTCCTTCTTGCGGTTTATTATATACATTCGACATACGTTATCTAGCTTCAGTGTTTTCTGTAAAGTGTGTAAAGATGGTGTGGTGCATTCATGGTGTGATGCTGTGAAAGTGTGTGAAGATGGTGTGGTGCATGCATGGTGTGATGCTGCGAAGTGTGGGAAGATGGTGTGGTGCATTCATGGTGTGATGCTGTGAAGTGTGGGAAGATGGTATGGTGCATGCATTGTGTGATGCTAATAACGACGTGTATGGTCATGTCTCACATTCGAGAAACAGGGGCTTGAGCACACATATATTATAAACTATTTAACACAATTTTATCAACATTAACTTTCTTTTTTTTTACAAATGACATTTTATTTACTGCCATTTCGTACATATTATATGAGTTTATTTGATTTGATTTTACTTGACATCGATTGATTATGTTGACCACACGTGTTCACGGTCATCTGAGGGACTGAATAATATCCACCAACACTTTATGCGAATTCGTATACATGTATATCATTTATAGAAACAGATGACGCATGAAGAAGAACTTAACATGTTGTGGATTGAAAATTTGGATAGCCCTTTTACTGATCCAAAGGATATAGCACCATAATTTAGACTGTAAATATATATATATATATATACAGCCTTTTAATTAATCTAACCCATGTACCAGTATAATGTAGATTGTAAATTTGGATAGCCCATGTATTTGATTTAACGGATATGGCACCTTAATGTAGATTGTAAATTTAGATAGCCTTTTCATTAATCTAACGGATGTACCAGTATAATGTAGATTATAAATTTGGATAGCCCATGTATTTGATTTAACGGATATGGCAACTTTAATGTTGATTGTAAATTTGGATAGCCCATTTATTGATTTAAAGGATATGGCAACTTAACATAGAGCGTAAATTTGGTTAGCCTTTTTACTGTAGATTACAAATTTAGATAGCCCTTTCATTGATCTAAAGGATATAGCAACATAATGTAGATTGTAAATTTCGTTAACCCTTTTATTGTAGATTAAATATTTGGATGCCCTTTCACTGATCGAAAGGGTATGCCAATATTTCAACATTTTATTATTTATATAATACATCGCATAATGAAACAATTCGTTTCTAATTTTCGCTGAAGCAGGTGATTCTACGATAAAATAAAGCTGGTTGACAAGTCCATCCTTTTTCCATTTTCTGTTAGATCCAATCACAACTTGCTGAATAGTACGCTGAAATGCGCTGCACACAAATATAACAGACAACGAAAATGTAAAAAGATAGACTTGAAAATAATTCCAGAAATTAACACTAATCTTATCCCGAGTTGTCTAATCGATTTAGTGAGAAATGTGAAGTGAAATATTCATTTTGTTCCAACGGGATTAAATGCCTCAATACAGTATTCATGAAAAGAAGTTCCAAAATGTTCCAATAATTTAGTTACTTCCGAAATTTTACAATAATTTAGTGACTTTTTACAAACTAAACTCAACATATTGTGCTTTAAAATATGTATTTTCTCAAATTGTCTTCCATTTTCGTATGTAAATGAAGATATTTTTATTTTGGTAAATGCAGCTTTTTTGCGGATTCATATGGCTAATATTGTTGTGTTCGGTCCTGTTGAATCATCACACGACGGTCGCATCTAGCAGATTGCCAATTGTAAAATCTTTAAACGACATATTTTAATGATTGTGAGCTTACCGATTATGATTTGGTTTTATTATGATGATTTTTGTCTGCAGTCAAACGTGAAAGCTGTCGTCTTTGCAAGTTTGTAGTCTTGTTCGGTAACATACGTTGCACCAAAATCCAATTGTCAATTGGTTACAGTTTGCAATCGATACTCATCCTTTCTTGATTATCGATTTGATGAGAATTTAAATGGCTACTTGAACGTTAGTATATTTAATCAACAGCTTTTCCCCTAAAATTTTTGCCGTATGTCATGTTTCCTTGGAGTTTGTTGATAAGCAATTTTTAATTGCACCTCAACGTTGCTTACACAAATGTAATGTCTTATCATATATTAACGCTTGTTCTTTCGGATGGAGAGAAAAGGAGGATTAGAAAACATGAAAGAAAAATCAGACTGGCGTAAGTATGGAAATATCAGTTTTGAATAACATACATAAGGACCGATATATTTTCTACACCAGAATATAAAGTGGTTCCAAGAGTGTTGTATCTGCTCTAGAGATAAGTGGTATCAACACAGTGGCGATATATCTCCACCGCCACATTTGAATCTCTCATTATGAAAAAAATAAAAAAAACTATATATAATAATAATAATAATAATGACTATCGTATACCTAGCCCGATATGGTTTGGGATATGATTTCAACTGGTCATAAGATATTGTAATTATTTCCAACAGACTTTTCTGTTGTACGAAAGTATAAGCGACCAGAACATTTCCTCGTGTACGTTTTCTTTGCAGTGATATGTATAGCCATATTGCACTTTTACTTTTGGTGCAAGGCTATAGATTGCAATGAGCTATAAATAGGTCTTGACAGGTTTTAAATTAAAAAGGCCGTACTTAAGAATGCACCACTTCTTTTAGCTCCATATTTCAACTAATCATTTAAAATGTCTGTTGATGCAAGTAAAGAAGGAGCAGGTGGCATATTTATTCAAGAAGACAAAAATAGTGTGGATCATCCAGTGTGCTATTTTCTAAAATATTAAAGAAGCACCAGAGAAATTATTCCACAATGGAGAAGGAAAGTTTAACTTTAACACATGCTTAAGCAACACTTTGAAGTGTATAATAATCCAGTTTCTTCTCCAATTGCTGTATTTAGTGATCACAAGCTCCTTACTTTCATCAACAAAATGAAAAACAAAAATCAGAGGTTTTGTAGTTGGAGTTTGATGTTGAGGAATAGAATATTTTCATCAGGAATATCAAAGAGAAATATAATCTGATTGCAGAACACGTGTACATTGCTTTGCTGTGTTTATATGTTTGTGTCATTCCTAAGGCAACCTTTTCATTTAATTATATTATTTTATAATCATAGGTATTTTTAACTAATATGTAAAATAAAACTTTATTGTATAAATCAGTGTTTTTCTTTATGAGGGGAAGTGTTATGTATATCTATATTGTGTCTTTACTTTTGCTGATTGTGGATCTATAAATAGGTGCTGACATCTTAACAATTAAACTGCTTACAGGATTAGGTTAATTTTCCAGTGGATGATTAAGTCACTTGGGTTCTAATGCGGGATTATTATGAAGTTTTTGAAAGGAGTTTTGGACAATGACATTGTAATACGTCAAGACTGTTGGCACTTCAGCATATTAAAGGAGAGTGGTACATCAGCACATTCTAAAACTGGAATTCATTTGGAACACTATTCTCTTGGACATGTGATATAACTTTCTTAGGATTATTTTGTATTTCATTCATAATACTGTAACTTCCTTTTAAAGTTTCATTTTATAATTAAATTATTTGATACATTTTACAAAAATGTGTGGTGTCGCTTCATGCTGCTAATTTAAGACCACAGATTCGTAACGGTGTTTCTTGCCAGTGTCATCTGAAGATTCAGTTTGACTCTTGTTTTCTTTAGGAAGTTTAACAATTCGGACACAATGTTTACGTATCAATCAATTTAATTTATATTTTAATAAACTCGTGGAAGGTCAGGTGAACGATTGTGTAATTATTACAGACGCTCCTCTCCTCCGTGTTTCTTTCTTTTATCTGTTGATACAAATTTACTAAATGTCACCATGCGATGCCAACTTATTTTTTCCAGGCTCTGTAATTTCACTTGACCTTAAATACAAACTGACCCCACACTCAGATTTGACTAGAGTACCACGAGGGAAGGAGGAACGAGAATACATAATTTGGTTGATTAATACATTTCATTCCGCTCTTCTTTATTCCTAGGATTGGTCCGCGGGCTTGGTTATTGCATGGAATAGTCATGACCAAGCCCAAGTCAGAGACTGTATTTGCACTCAGCGATTACTTCCACCTAAAGAGACTGCTGGAGTGTTTACTACAATGTGTTGTACAGTGTACTTGGGATTATTTTCTTCATGATCTGTATACGACAAAATCAATTGAACACGTTGCTAACAGTTTTGGTTGCCGGGAGTTAACGAAAGATGCTTCACCAAACGCAATTAGGAACGAATAATATGATGTAACGCCTCTAGGAATGGAATTTACAAATCATTTCCTTGTATGCCCGGTCGTCTACAGAAGGTATATTGGGAAAGAAAAGTAGCATGGCTCATGAATATAGACATATAATATTCTGATTGCATAAATTGAACTATCAGCATTGAACACCAAGGTATGGTCTTCGCTACGACGACGACCATGACGACGAAGAGGAGGATTATGCGTATCTTGTTCATCCAAAATTGAACATGAAAGTATGATCATCGCTTTGTAGCTCACTAAAAGAAATTAAATAAAACCAAAGTAACACGTGTACTGAGCATACGGTCATTCCCAAATGTCGGATAAATACTGATTTAACGCTGGACTATTGTTGCATAAAAGTTGCACATTTCGGTTGGTAAACGTTCATCATAGTTCAAACATATTTTATTGTCTCGAAATGAATTATGTCGGCAATTTTGTAAGGAAAAACAAGTTGCAAAATGTGAATACTGATTCCTCTTCAATGCAGCAGTTACAAGATGCAGCATAAAAATTCACAATAATCCAAAAATAGCGACATAAGCCTAAAGTCTATAATTATCGATCGCCATGGAGTTTTACGCCGGTGGACAGGTACTAAACTGATTCAAGAAAAGAGTATGTTGAGTCTTAGCGTCACTATACAGGGTAGTACCTATTTGTTTATCAACATGGATAGCTTTCATTGTGATATCACAGCGCGCGATATGCAATCCGGATGTACTGGATACAGGTTGATCTCGTCCAAAAATGCCCACGTACCTTAACATTGATTTTGCCTTAGGTACTCATAAGGGTGTGCAAATAATGACCTTCCAAAGAAATGTGGATCCACGAGGATCCAAATAAAGTGAATAATTGCTATCTAAAGGTATGTCGAATCAAATTCTAAAAATGACGCCCATTACTGAAATAATCGATGTTGAACGCATACATAGGCCATATAATTTCCAGACGTAAAGCCTAGATCCTGTACTCAAACCAAAGTAACATGTTTACAAAAACTATATTAGTCGGGTAGGTCCAAATTTCTACCCTCAATTATGGACAAAGATCAATCACACAATACCGACTAAATATACATAACAACATACATTTTGTTTTGAGACGAATATATTTATGTTTTTCTTCTGTTAACGTTCAACATCGGAATATTACACAAAAATAATTATGTGGCATTGATGTTATGTTTGTAACCATGATGACCTTATTTATGTCTGTGACAAAAGTTACATTCCAAATAGAAATTATTGGTAACAAAAAAGATCTTCTTGCAAACTTGGTGCCTTGCAAATTGTAATTTAAAGCACGACACGCGTGTCTATTATGTACAATTATGATAATCATACGATTTTTCTTACTCGGTCTCTTGTTATGTGATATGGTAGTTATATCCAAATGTATCCAAGTGTAGGCAATCATAACTATTTGCTATTACTATGACGTTATCCGAGTGTCATAGGCAGGGACGTCATATGGGGTGTTGCGGGGGGACACCCCCCCCCCAATTTGCATGTGCTGTAAAATGTAAAATTGATGTTGTCTATATACGAAAATTAACAAGCCCGTCAAGTTTTGTCCCCCACGCCCACCCCGCCCCGAATCAAGTTTTGCCCTCCCCCCTGGAAAAAGTTGAAATGAGTACCTGGTTCTAGGACGTGAAGTACTGGATTTTCCAAGTAATATAAAAGTAATAACTTACGATAAATAATTTCACATCCACGTTGATAACAAAACGTGAAATCTAAAGTTGTTCTGAGATGCTTACATGGTCGTGTGGTAAAATGTCTGCCTCGCGTTAAAGCAAACTCCAGTTCAAATCAGACAAGCCGCGAATACTGTTTTTTTTTCTTAATGTCTTAATATATTTTCAATTTAAAATCAGAATTATATAATTGTTTACATTTTGTGTGTGAATAATCACTGAATACAGCAGAACATAACGGTAAACCGCGGACATCGCGCGGGTTTTACAACAGTTATTTTTGTATCTGTTATACAGCCTTCACACACTCAACAATATATTGCATCTCTCGGGTGAAAAATTGAAGTATTTTCACCCACTCGATGAAATATGTCCGTTATTCTCTCGCTTGAAGCAAATATTCTATGTTTATTATGATGTTAAAATGATGCGATTTGAAGATATTACTAAATGAAGATTTTAAATAAAAATTTATTTATGTAAAGACTTACAACTCTACGAAGAATGCAGCCATTGTTAATATTTCCATATTATTTTTTATGGCCATCGATTTTTATAGTTTTCAATGACCTTTAGAAGAGTTTAATATTCACCATTTTCAACAGCTAATGTGTTACTATATTTAGGAAGAACCACTGACCCACGGGAAGCTGCTGTCAAGCTCTCTCACATACCTACGTTGATCGATCCAAACTCACTTGGAGAGAGATGAGATGAGTGCGGGCGAGTGTCCTAGATCACTCGGCCAATCGGGACCCTATAAATCTGTAACAACCTGCTTACCATTGACCTGTACGTTATGTGATGCCCCACGTGTTATGTGGTGCTTTGGTTTTCGTCATCTAGGAGATGATCGACAACCAGGTTGTTGCCCGGACCGAGTAAATAATAACATAAAATATGCAATTAATGGATGGAATAACAGAGATCTCAGAAGGGAAATATAATAGAACAACACGAGCCCCTGCATGTTAAATATATTAATTTAATCAATTAAATATAGAAAATGAAATTCAACATGACATTTGAATTTTAGTTTCTTCTGGAAAAAGAATAACCATATTTATAAGAAATACAATTCACTATTCTGTTTTACGGATTAAACAAATTTCATTATTGAATCGAGTGAATGATCGAACTCACTCATTGCATAACACGCCGGCCTAACCTGGTTGCTACCGGTCATTCCAATTTTAATGACTGGTCAGAATCGATGTATTCCTTTTCATCTTCTCTCGCTATCTCTCGAGCCTTTTCATCAATCGTAACTTGGTTGTCTGCTCCTTTGCCCCACTGCGTGGTGTACATATGGAACCATTTTTTTTCATTCAAATAAATCAAACGGATCCGAAATTGTATCAAGTTTTCTTTTCTGGCGTCAAACAATATTCTCACTATTGTTATTTCAGATATCGTCTAATATGGTCAGTTCGCAACTTGTTACACACAACCCTGTTATCTTAAGACTAATATCTTTCGCTACTGCTCTCAGCATTCCTAACTGGAAACATGATATAACTAGACACCTTAGTCCTATGTCCCTGTGGACTATAAATCACTGGCTCAATGATGTCGGCCGACATACGCCCATTTATAGATTGAAAGAATTCATATCTTAAGAATATAAATGAATTAATGGACTTCACTCTCGTCTTAATTACAGTACTTGCTAATTAGCAATTCATTGACGTACATTGCCAGATATAGAAAAATAAAGTCTTAGTATGCATGATGCATATAATTTGAGACATATGAATTCACATATTCGCACGATTTTGTATCAGCAGCAATGAGAGACATTCTTATTGCATATAAGTGAGTAAATTCGGACATTTCTCTCAAAATTCATATGAAGCCAAACCACTCCGGTGGCCTAAGTATTCAGAGCGTCCTTCTCGGATGCCGGCGGTTGCAGGTTCTAATCCCGGCTGGGTCATATCAAAGAATTATAAAACTGGTACTAACAGCTGTCTCGCTTGGCGCTCAGCATTAAGTGGTTAGTGTTAAGACTGGTCTGCTGGTGTCAGGATAATGTGACTGGGTGGGACATGATGCTACATGTCTGCGGCATAATGCCCCAGTGCTAGACATCACTATACACTGAACACTGCAGACATCTTAGCGATATGACTGAAAAATCATTAAAGCTACATTAAAAATCAAAATTACAAACACACACTCTCTTATCAAGGGAATATTGTATGACATTCTTAGAATATGAGCCATATAACATTCAAGACAAATGAATGCAACAATTAACTTCTGAACTCAAAGACAATTGAAGTAAACTGAGGTAAACTGAATAAATGCAACAAATAACTACAAAATTTAAATCACTGAATATGTTTTAGCGATTGAAACAAACTTTGTGCTTTTCCGATACTCGCTTTATTTTCTATGAAACCGAATCTCTCTTTTCCGCGTCCTCAACTTTCCAGATACCTGTCTCCTGGACATTTAAATGAAAAATACGCGTTATTTCCCGGAGATAAGACCTCTTGCCTTCCTGAAGAAACTTGGACTTAGGGAGACTGCATTAAACATTGAACTTCGTGTGGGATTCACACCCCATTGTTTGACTTAGCCAAATCAGGGCTAACTTTATCCAAATGCCAAAGTTTGTACACGTCCATCGACGTTAGAATAATTCTCTCTAACCCGCCTTTATTATTAACTATTTTTGCAAAATTTCATGTCAAGAGACTTATTTCAAATGGCATGCAATAGTCTAAGGATTGTTTCAGATTTTGACATTTCCTGCTGCTTAACCCCTTGTTAACATTCCTCATCTATATCTCTAATCGGTTATCCCATCTGGTCATAATTATAAATCAATCTTGCCCCCAGACCAGAGCATATCCCATCTTTCTCAGGAAGCGAATATATTGTGAGCCTAGCCCATTCGTCAAAGTTAATTGTTACGTGTCACGCTGACCACGACACAATGTGCTGCGAGAGAACAGCTAACAAAAGTTTGCACCATTATGTATGCACTATTTGTGCAGAGTAAGTCTACAAATGCAGCGGTGTTGAGTAAAGAATGGGCCTCATATGAAGAGTAGCTGTAATTTGAACATAACAAAATTCTTACATCTAGTGTAATGTTGTTTTCCGCGAAGATGTCATTGTTTTTTTTCTTCTTGAAGACAGACATGTGTGTATCCTCCAGATAGCGCTCCGTGCCAGATATCTGCCCTTGGAAATTAAAGGTACGGATGTATGCGATACTCTTCTTCGTCCATCGACTGACCTGAAGGTAAAGGGCAAACATGATGTAGCAACCTTAAAGCTTTTATGATGTAAATGGATACAAATGGCTTGAAGACACACAACACAAAGTTAAAAGTCATAGAGATGGACAAAATAATTAAATAGGTATATATTGTGGCTGCTTTCAATATGCAAAATACAAGCTTAAGTCAATATTTACTTATGGATATAAAACAAAAATTATATTCGTACTTTCCTCGATACAACTTGGATTCAGACCTGAGTTTGACTAATCTAAGTCTGAAAATTAGCTCTAGATATATGACTCTTCAAGTGGAGCCCATCAGATCGCTGTCCTTGAGATTAACTCAAAAGTCAGGTACCAATCTTACCTCCACCGGAGACAACAGCGTCAGTTTTGGTTTTGTTACATCGTCTGCGATGGCAGCTTAAAGATCGCTGCATTACAGTATAAAGAGTGACTCCTGCAGATAATAATAATAATAATAATATTAAGAAGAAGAAGAAGAAGAAGAAGAAGGCTGGTGATGATGATAATAATAATAATAATAATAATAATAATAATGTTCAAGCATTCATGATATGAACAATTGGTGGCAGCATTATGAACAGGTTTCGTGGTCGTAGTGTAAATGAGAAATTTAAAAAGAAAACAACAACAAACAAAATAACCATCACTTTACTCCCCCCCCCCCATTCCACTGTTATCCCAAAAGACAAAGAAAACTCAGTTTCATAGGAAAAGATTAAAATTATAGAACTCTTGTCAACATGTACAAGCACGTCCAGTCATATCTCATCGTTTTAAGTCTCCAACTTTCACATATTACGTATGTATGCCAAGAATATCGTGCTTACCAAAGACATGCAGTCTTTAGTGCAAAAGTTCATGGACAAAAACCATCGTTCTCATAATTGGCAACCTGATATTATTCACAAAGGCAATTTTTATTAGGAAAACGGTAAGCATAAGGACAAGTAAAGGGTCACACAATGTCTGCTGTCATGCATGTTTATGATTTATATAACCGTAAAACTAACGGGAAAAGAGAAACAGAAACGTCTTCTATTCTTTCTATCATTTGCATATGATTATCAAGAAGTGGAACTCGACCCCAACCATGTCATTATCAAAAATAGTACAAATCTTAGGGACATTTTTAAATTTCAAACTATGTCTAAGACTTTCTTCATCCATCCATCCATCTATGAGTACATCCATCCCTCTGTACGTACGAACGTACGTACATGCATGCGTACATTCATACAAACACACACACACACACACACATACACATACATACATACATACATACATACATACATACATACATACATACATAGTAGCGTATTAACGGGGGGAGGGAGGCACCAAAGCAACGGGCGCCAGAGGTCTTTGGGCGCCAAAACCCATTTAGCCATCATCGTCACCCCGAGCGCCATTTACCCTAAGTACACCACTGTACCTACCTACCAACCCACCTACCTACATACATACATGGACGACAGGCTTGTCGATGTGGAAAGTAATTAGCAACGTTCGCGTGGACCTACATAAAATAGAACAGCTAGAATATAATAAGTCAGACGAAAGACGTGCGTTGCAAGCAAACCTTGACTATCACATATCATCCCATTAGGGATGTAAACAAACAGCGGCATTCTAGATTCAAGTAAATCTGTCTTTTCCATCATTTGTATCAAGGAGAAGCGACTTATTTATTCAATATAGGATGAAACGTACATGAACTACAAACACAAATTAAATTAATGATTACTAATTTAGTCATTGATTGAAATTGCAGATTTTCTCAGCATTAAATAATGAACTAAACGAAGGAGCTTTTCAAAGCCTACATACTTTTACTAATAAAATCGACTGCTGTAGAAACGAGCATAAAGAGGTGAGGATATTCGTGGCAAATTAGTGAAACATAATTCTAATTGTGTTCGGATGTGTCAGAACCAAGTGTAGAATCGAGCGATTTGTGAAAGAGAGAGAGAGAGAGAGGGAGTGAGAGAGAGGAAAAGGGGGGGGGGACATGGGAAATATTTGTATATATTTACCTCCTGAGGTGTTAACGAGAAACAGAAGACGCATTCTAAAGAAAAAGAAAGGAAATCTTCCATGATTTCTTTTTTCCCAAGCCCTTTGTTGGGTAAGGTATTCATAGTTCCAATTTATATTTGTACAACTCAGCCCAGCGATCCCTGCACAAACATTGGATGTTTACGCACGTTAAATAACGCAGTTCTGACGAATCCTTAAGAAAAACTAATTTAACAGCTTATTTAGGAAACAAAACCACTTAAAAAGATGAAAGTAAATGTATCCTTTCATCTGGGAACATTTATCAGCATAAGGTATGAAAACCTTTTTGATGTACTACAACTCTTCTGAGTATAACTAATAGTTATGACTCTCTCTGCCTAATAATATAAACGTTACAACCGGGACAGAACAGACCTATATAAATTAACGTTTCGATGATAGAGAAAGTTCCGACATGAATCTCTAGCAACTTGCAGCGATATGTTCTGCAATATGCTAAGCGCACCTCTAATGTTGATATCCTTGAATAGCTTTAGAAACTCATTCCTGATGAACGTAATCATGCCCACAACAATGTTTTATTCTGGACAAAATAAAATTCTATAATTGATTGTTACATAGGTATTGTCCAAAAAATCTTAGTTCTGACTTAAACCCTAAAATATCAATTTCATAACATCTATGAATGTCGAAACTACATGCAAGCCAGACTGAAATTATTTAAAATATTATAAGATGAGGTAGAGATTCCCTTTTTGTTAACGATTACAATACTAATTTAGTTTTAGCAAATTTTATTCTACTGGAACACCAACAATCGGCATAGAATAATGAGGTCGAAACCTAATTAGTTTTACATGAACTACAGTCACGTTTACAAACTACAGGAAAACTAAATATTGGCCGAATAAAAAATTGAACGTAAGTAAAGAGATCATTAGTTTTAAATTCAACTATAGTAGCTCCGTTTTGAAAGTACTTAAAAAATACCCCATCAGATAAAAGGAGATAAGTAAGAGCTTCAAGGCACAAAAGAGGTCCCGAGTGGCCGAGTGGTCTAACGCTCTCGCCTTTACCGATTACTACCATCTCACCTCTGTCCGCTTGGGTTAGAGTGTCCATCTTGACCAATGTGGGAATGTGAGAAAGCATGCCAGCAGCTTCTCGTGGGTCGGTCGTTCTTACATGGTTCTTCCGGGTTCTTACTCCACCAGTTATAATGGCGGCCATGTATAGCCTATCGCGTGCAGAAAAATGACAATAACCCACAAAAAACAACAAGACACAGATAAGCACGAAGAAAATTGCACAAAATACAAACGATGTAAAGATTGCGTACACAAACTAAGATCTGATTGTGAATACGATGCGTGTCACATAAGCAGAAATCACTGACAATGAGAAATATAAATAAAAAAACTGACATACTTTGGAATTCTCAAGACGTTATTCACATTTGGAACCAATAAAAAGATAGGTAAACACAATTCATAAAATGTAGAAAATAAAGTCAAGAATAACAAGAATGAAATTAAACAATATTGGCATATAGATGCAAAGAAGGAATTAGCCAATCTTTTGGAAAGGAAAATGAAAAGCAAACAATCAAGAAAACGAGACAATGCAATAGCTTCATGGAATTAACTCTGTTCAAGCCACTAAATAAATGTTTTGGAATAAATTCATTATGAGTGAAAAAGGCTGCGACTCGGTTGTAGCAAAACATTTTTGATACACAGGTAGACTACAATATGTTGTTGATTGTGATGGCACATTTTATTAACGAGTGATATTGTCTATTAATAAATGTATCATCGTTAGCTTCCCAACTCCAAGCTTGGACTGAACCCTGCTGTGAATACCGACGTGGTTAATAATAGGATTCCAGCAAATGAAAAGAAGTTTATAACAATTTGTCAAAAGACAGACCACGAAATAAACAAAGAGAACGCTGGAAAGAGCTATGAAGACAAGAAGAAGAAAATCAATGACAATCCTGTAATCGCAAATGCAAATAATATACCACAGAATGACCATGAACAAAATATATTTGTGATCACACTGACGGTTGTAGAATCTTCTTTTATTTACTTGTTGAAATATGTCATTGATTTGGTATCCTTTTTTTGTGCTGCATTTGAAACACAAATAATAAATGCAAGCAACATGCCAAATCGATGCTTAAACAAGGTAAATTAGAGCCAAGAAATAAACATGTCAACTTGTTTACAAACGCAAGCTTACTGCACTGCTAATGATATCGGGTGATGCTGCTACTACCATTTTGTATTTATCGAACAAATTGTTGGCAATAATTTGCATGCTTTGTTTGACATTGACCACAAATGACCAAACGATACCTTTCCTATTACCAGTACCACCAGCATTCTTTCCCCATCCCCACCCCCTGCTATATCTTTTACCAAATTTGCTCGACCAAGATTTTTCACTATAGCTGTAATAATCATGACAATTGCACGAGTTTCTATTTCAACAATTGTTCGCCTATAACATAGTTTAAGATTTAACATAATATCTTTTTAATTTACTGTTTCAGTTTGGTCGCCAAAGTTTCGCTCAAAATCTGTTTAATGTCCAACAATCTCTGGTCATTTATATAAAACTTAACAACAGTTCTTTAATTTTAAATTAGGCAAATACAAATACAAATTTAAATACTTCGATTGGGCTATTTTTGCAGTAACGTGTCTGTATTACAATAAAGATATGTCAATTTGTCATGTTCAATAATCGTGTCACCAAATTGCAATCGATAACGCGGTTTCTTGACGCAAACAAGATCGTCCTGAATACATATGCAACAGAAATGTCTCATGTCGATGGTAGTTAAATGCTTCCATACAAGATTATACAGAACTTTCATTTGGCTATGAATTTTGAATTGGACAATTGATTCCTCTCATTATATTACGCCTATTATGTCCTCTGCTTTATTATACAATCTTTGATGATAATGCGATCTTAAGTCGTTGCCGCATCGATTTAAGCACTTCTTCCAAAATTTCTTTCTGGGCTTTTTCTTTATTTCAAATGACAACTAGCTTGATAAATCATTTATTCAACAATAATAGTATTTCTTTCTTTCAAATATAGGTAATATGCTATGCTCGTGTCACTGTCTCATTTACTGGTTACTTTATCTGGTTTAATAAATTTGTTGTAAACATTCACATATATGTTAAATTCATTTTTTAATTAATCAATGTAGTCTATTTTTATCATGGTTTATATTTTGAATATCTGTACGGACGAGGAAATTCGGTCAGTTTAGGACAAACTCCGAGGCATTGAAGAAGCATCTACAATGATTCTTTTGAACGATCAGACTGGTCGAGTCTTAATGTTGCTTTGTTTGTTGGTGTTGTTGTTTTTGTCGTTCAGCCAATTTGGCAATTAATATGTTCCTCTTACCGGGTTGTATTTATCGACATGTAATGATAAATATTCTATCTAAACAAAAGACCAATTCTTATCTTGATTTATTTGAAGATCAAATTTTTGGCGTATCATTTCAAAGAGCACATCAAATACCTAATTAATTTAATTTATGCTTATAACGCTTAAAGATTTTGTTCTTTCATAACCAAGCCCTAAACACTGGTCCGTCGTCTGTCCTCATTGTGAGTGTAATCGTTAAATCTAGCTATACTTTTACAGAGCCAAAATCTCTAATTTTCCTAAAGCGTTCTTCTAGTACGGTTCAACAGCTTGGAAAAATAAATATAAATTCAGCTCGATTCCCGAATCCAGCTCGTTGAAAGCTCTATAAAACAATTCCACTAGTCCTAAGCTGATAATTCTATTTCAGTTTTGTCTGTTTACTCTATTAATTTCCTCTTCTGTTTGGATGGAGTAATGGAGGCTGCATTGTCATCATGCAATTCTGTTATATTTTAGATTCACGTTTATCATGCTATTTATTTCAATACACCATTCGCATGAAATTTACATTTCGTGTGATTGTAAACCGATCCCATTATTGCAGTGTTTCCATACTAGCAAGTGACTCTTTTCTGATGGTTTTTCATCACTTTTACTTTTTCTCTATTACGGAATCTGTTTGATTTCATCATATCAATGCAATCCGTGCACCTTTAGCATATTGTATTCATTTTTCCGTCTTCTTCTTCTTTCCCGTGTATTTGACGTCGGATATTAGTCATTTATTTACTAAGTGAATATTTGACAGATGAATCTAACGCTGTTACTGGTCTCTAAAATGGTCGTACCGTACACACCATTAACACGTTTTAAACTATTCTATTAATTTTGGTCTGTTCTGGCTCGTTAAAGAAATAAGATGGCGAGGTACTAAACCTGTGTTCTTTGTTGCTGTTATTGCCAAAGGTAATTTTATCTGCTCTAAATTACTGAGGAGAAATATCCAATCTTTCCGTTGATGGTACAGAAACTAAAATTACAATATTATACAACTGATTCATTTACGTACTGGACGAGTGTTTGCTACCCAGTGTGAATACATTTTTGCAGTTTTCAATGTATTTTCTGCATTTTAATTGAAAGCATCGCTGTCGATGATTTATGATATCTGATAGGCTGCCAAACAGCAATCAGTTCTTAGTGTGTATGGGCAATTACTGCATCGTTTGTATTTTGTGTAACATTTTTCCATTTTCTCAATCGTTTTCGCTTGGACTACATCAGTTCAATTCCAGTCTTATCATCACTATTTCTAACTTTTCTGGGTCACTGTGTTTGGTTTCCCAGTAGCTTACAAATTTGGATAGGAATCTTCCGTGATGCTACTACTCATGTCGGATACGTTCCTATGGAGACATAATTGATACATCTTATACCTCCTCCCACATCCTAGTACAATCCATATTAATCCTTCTGACCCCTTGTCTTTTCCAATAAAATCCTATAATTAAGACTTTTCTTTAAAAGTGTCCACCTTAAACACCAGTATTCCCCTTTGCTTGATGTTGATTGGTGTTTTCCCTGTACGGTAGGATTTCTTACTTGCGTGCCATAATTTAATAACATGTTTTGAAGCGTGCGGCTGACCTCATTCACGGTGAGTTTGAACGAAATTTGGTATGACTTGTTAAAAAGCATTTAAGCGCATATGCAAAGACTGAACACAGAATCAAGGACGCTATATACTTCTTTATTTTTCAGATCTGAAACTATCGATGTGTCTACTGCAACCTTCAAGAAAATAAATTTGAAGTCACTGAGACAACGTATAAAAGAGCTTCAGACCCGTGTTGGATTAAAGTCCCAAAATCAAACTCATTATGTATGATAGCTTAATATCGTCCCAAAAGAGCTTATTGAAAGCAGAAAAGACATTACAACATTAACAGCTTAGCCATCTGAATGAATGAATATGATTCCATTAAATTAAATACATTAAGGAATATTAACCAATCCCACAATTACTCAGAAATCTAAAGAAGAACGTGTAATTGACAAAATTGTAGACAATTTTGGATTGTATGCATTCCATAAAATCAATTATTTTATTCTGAACCATGGAAAATGCTATACTTCAAGGATGGTTTTCTTTCCCGCTTTTTGTGGTGACGTTGCTGGTTTTAACGGAACTAAGCGCATTATTTGTAATATTAACGTCGAGAAAATGATAGCAAAGTGCTTTCCCCAACGATTCAGAGGCAGCCGACCCGAGCTAGCTTGGAGTGGCACTGAACCAGTGACCCTTGGATTACAAATCTGACGCTCAACCAAATGAACTACCCCTCTCTCTCTCTTCTACCGATAGTGTCATGGCTGATGTGTACCAAAGGTCGCAGAATCGCAGTGAAAATACGATAAGTTTTTCATTTGGCTGAAATTCCACACATAGGTCTTTTTCATTTTATTAGTTTTTCATTATCCACAGATTTTGGGAATGGAGTTTAAAATTTGATATTAATATGTGTTCAAGCGGTTTTGACCTTGATAGATTATTTTATCATTTGGTATTTTCAAACAGGTTACCGTGTTTAGGAGTGTACTTCCAGCAAAGACTGACGTGTCTAACACTCGTTGTTGAAAACCTAGAAATGCTTTAAAGTTTAAAGAGGTAATTCAACACTCGTACCCACTCATCCAAACGCAAGTGATTTAATAAACGACCCGCTATTTGCATTACGTGAATGAATCTCTCTCTCTCTCTCTCTCTCTCTCTCTCTCTCTCTCTCTCACACACACACACACACACACACACACACACACACAACCTTTGTAATCAGGCCACTTTCTGTATACTGACCAATACAGTTGGTTTAAAAAGGTAGTTTTAATTCAAGGTAAACCAGTATATACAGGACACCACCAGAAGTAGGAAGAATCTTTGGTGGTACCGTCATTGTTTCGTTGCCGGAAGTATATATAAGTACAAATATCCAAATCGGATGCGTGATAATAGTGTGTGAAATTAGAAATTGCGAAAGAATATTATCGTGCAGAGTATTTTTAATTCGTCCCAGCTGAGATTCGAACCTGAATCAATCACAAATCATCATACCCTTCCGTACGAATGTTCATATCTGCGGCTATGCTCTATCCTTATGGGTGGTGATCGAGTAGGAATGTGGATGGTGCGTGCCGTTATCTGCGAACCCAGATTGGAAACAGTATGGGCGAGTTATAAATACTCTTTAACCTGCATAATATTCTTTCTCATAAGATACATACATACATACATACACACATACATACATACATACATACATACATACATACATACATAACCCTCGCCTCCACCCCCGGAGCGTCGTTCATAGGTCAGGTCATATCACCAGCTCACACTTAGGACATAGAAACCATTACATAAAACCCGCGTTTTGCAACTGTGACTGCCTACAAAAGTTTGGTCTTGAGATATCCTCGGACCTAAAAATGGTATGAATACAAGTAGATTGTAATGTTAATATTACGAAGAAAAACAAATAATATTTACTAAAGTAACTCACGGAACTTGTAGCAGGAATTTGTTTTCGTTTACAAGTGTTATGAATTATGGTCTTAATCTAAAAAAACAAAAACGAGAGAAACCAACTAGTTTAGTAATCGTCGGCATATAATTTATTTCCCTAAAATACAAAGTGAACATTTACAGTTATGTGAATTAGATCCCAATTAGTACTTAAAGTTCTATACAAGTTCAAAGGTATAGTGTTCCGAATGAATTCCAGTAGTGTTCCGAATGGATTCAAATTTTTAGATGTACTGATGTACTAACAGCCTAGAATAGTGTCAAGATGCTAGCAGTATTTAAGTATCACAATGATATAATCCAAAGTGTCTCAAAATGAATTCACAATGATTCCAAAATAGTAATGTTGCCCTAAAGTCAAAAAGCGCTTTATTATTCTAGTGAATAATTTAATTGAATAGATTCTCTCAGTTAAAACTTGAACATTACTGAAAGACTGATTCCATTTCAGGTGTTAAGACAGAAATGATTAATTCTAAGATAAACAACCCTAATATAAAATCCCATGTCATAATATGAGGACCATGATTATCGTTATTTTAACACAAATTTCCATCAAACTGTAAACACAATTCGTTACTGGAATCTTCTAGGGTCCGACTCAAGGCTGTAACAAGAACCCAGAACCAAGTCAGCATGTTTCTCATACAAGAAATTAGTCATAATGGCCCAAACCCTTAGGCTCAATTATGGATAAAGTGCAATAACAAAATACAAATTAAATATACACATATAATCATAGACAAAATCAAGCACACAACACAAATTAAATATACAAAACAGAAGTATAATATATATGTTTCAAGCAAAGTTAATTGAGACTTTGGATTATTTGTATACTGGACTTGCAAAGTGCGAGTAAAAGTCTTTGTGTAGAACGCGAATTTAGCATAAACACTGGTCAAGAGGAAAATGCAGTCGTAAATCTAACCTTGAGGTTGCGTACCAATAAAAAGTACATTCATAAATCTGCCATTGAGGATGCATGGCAATAAAAAGTACAGTACCACTGGATTTCGATGACAATAAAAGCTATAGCCGTGACTCTACCATTGGCGTTTTGTGATAATAAAAAGGTACAGTACTAAATTTACCGCGGAGGTTGCGTGACAATAAAAAGTAGAGCGTAAATCTACAATTGAATTTCAATCAAAATAAATAGTGTTGTCTTAAATCTGTCATGGAAGTTTGCGTGACGATAAAAAAGCACAGTCGTAAGTCTACCACGGAGGTTGCATGACAATTAAACGTATCTTTTGTCGAATAAATTGTATTTTCAAAAATTGTTAAAAGAAATAAATATAAATGAACCAACAAGAACAGTAAGAGGAAAGAATTTTTTTTGTATATATTGGTAACACCCTGAAATGGGAAGTCCTGTTTCGTTTGTTTTAGATATGTACATGCTTGAAACAATTCACCTTGTAAACTCTTCAAACAACCAAGAATACTGTAAAATACCATGAGAAGCAATGTATGAGAACATACGATTTTACTCGCTTTTGCTCTATCGCGTGCTAAATTTCATAGAACAGATAAGCACACACTGTATAGCTTCTGCCGCGCTCATCTGAATTCATATTGGCAAAAAACACAGGATATTGACCGAAGTGGGAACATAAACCGTAAATCAATACTCCTTGCTTGATCACATGTTCCATCCATCAATTTCCAGCATCATCAAATTTGATGGCGCTAGGGCTCTCAGGTCAACTGTCGAACGTCCATTGGTGGAAATCTGGGCTGATTATTCAGCGTGTTCTTTTCATCTGTTTGATCAAAGGGGCTCAGTGTGGGGTATTAAGCATTAGGATAGAATGGCGAAACCATGTGAGCAAACCTACTGTACTAGAGGACTAACGGTACTAATTCAACTCCCAAAGTAAACATATATAAACACCATGATATTCAAAATTCAATAATTTAACATTTCTGGGTGCTGATGATCATACCTATATTTCTCCGTGCACAACTATCCTTGTTGCAAGCTTATGTGTGGAGAACACCATATGAGCTGCGACATTGTTTTGATCTAAGTGTGCATGAAACACTCGTTGTCCATTCTGCACCAAATGAATCAGGCCCTACTTTCATTACTGAGTGCTCTTAAGTCAAGTCTGTAAAAATACTAAAATTGCATCAATATAATTTTGTCTATATTTTTTAAATTACAGAAAGGATAAGCTCTCAAAAGATATTTTTACTAAAATTTTACGTTTCATTATTAACCAATTATGGACCACCAAACCCATATATGCTCTATGATTTGTTCATCCATTTCTTCACTTTTTCCACATTTCCTCCGTATAACACGTGTGTCCTACACTGTCATTCGTTTTAGAAGAAAAATAAATGATAGCAGAACATCGTCTGCGCTTGGGCGAGATAGTAAATTGTGCAGCCAGTCTGATTTAGCAGTTCGCTTGCTTTCTTCCGGCTGTTTGTTTTGTTTTTGGGCAAAGCGTTGAATGTGGTCCAAAGCAAAAGTAATTAAGGCAATTATTATACAATTATTCTGATACCCCCCTCCCCCCTTCCGTCACCAAACATCTGATTCTTGTGATTTCTATTGAATGGTCGGGAGAAATAATTTCCACTGGATTAGAGGTCGCTCTCTTTATTTCGAATCAATTACTCAAAGCTCTGTACGAGCTATTTTACCTACATAACAACAGTATTCCATAATTCAATACAGACGTATATATTTACAGTGTAACATCACACATGTCGACATTACAGTGTATATAGTAAAAGCAGATCAAAAGACAATACAACATTCCATAAAAAGAAAATACAACAGCAGGTTAAAAGACAGTACCACATAAACAAAAATTATGGGTATGTCTAACACATCAAAGAGGCGTATACTTACTTATTTAAATATGGAATATGACTCCTTTATTATTGTATTGTTTAAAAGCACACACAATGTCAGAGACTACGGCTGATTAGAAGACGACAGTAGTATACCTCTTACAGATAAAGGTGTTCATTGGAAAGAAAAGTGACATCAGGAGACATGAGGGTGCCTAAGGTTAAAATAGAAGAAGGTGCTTACTTAAAATAGGCATTAAGGTAGCAGGATTTAAATGTATGTTAGTGAAGAAGGTAACCCTATAGCAAAGGTACCATTGACCACTAAATAGATAGACATAACGCCCATTGACAGTGCCTCCCGGACCAAGTCTGAATCAGTCTGTTGAATTCTTTGTAGTCGGAGATTGTTCCTAGTTCCTTGGGCTGGCTGTTTCAGACTCTGGGAACGTCAAATCTGAAGAAAAGAAAAAGACAACGTACAAGTTATTAATGTGTCTTAATTAAGACTGCTAATCAGTTCTTCATTTCTGGATGTGTCAGGCGGAATTTCTAGATGTGTCAGGCGGAATTTCTAGCATTGCCATTGTTAAGTCGGTAATTGATATGTCACTACACCTTTATTGACGTTATAACTTTTTAATCATCTAGTAGAGAAATATTTCTGCCTGAATTTGTTTTTTTTTTTTTTCTTTTTAGTTTTGTTTAACTTAACATCAACACACGAAAGGCTATCTAATGCCTGGGCCATTAAAGTAAAGTTCCCTTGACCAAAATATATAATACACCACAGTGCCTGCACCCGGGCTTATGTGGGCAGGATCCGAACAGTGTGTGTGTGTGTGTGTGTGTGTGTTCATAAACATTGGTTTGGTTCTGTAGTGTATGGCACAGCAAATTATGAAGGTTATTGAGTGCCAAGGTAATTGCAGTATAGTGCCAAGAGAGTTTCCTCTCTATAGAGAAAATCGCTTTCTGTTAAATAGATTATATGTGAAAGAAAATATTTACAAAATGTGTTGCTCCCCAGCGTTTTTGTTTTCTTTCTTTGTGTTTTCAAAAGTTTACGTTCATTTATGAAGCATTATATTAAATACGCGGTTGACCTATTCATCAGCCGTTACTTACAGAGAGCTGTCGTTACATTCCAGCACGGTTTGTTTTAGCCAAATCGACTTTTCTAGTCAACTACCAAAGCTGTCTTCTTAATTTTTTAAATGTTTTGTAATCTAGCGCCTGCCTTCTGCTCACGTGATCTTCGGTCAGATTTGGCAACTTACAGCACACTCGCTAATTTATATACAGCCATGCCTAAATGAAACCTTAAAAATGTGCACTTCTTGTGCGTTACGATTGAACAAGGTGTGCTTTCTAAATGACGCACGAGGTGAACAAAGTAGTTCGCAGTTGAACAATGCAGTGCACTATAGTGTACAAGCTTGTGTACAGTTGCAAACAATGCTATGCACTATAATGTACAAGCTTGTGTACAACTGCAAACAGTGCAGTGAGCTATAATTTACAAGCTTGTGTACAGTTGCAAACAGTGCAATGAGTTATAGTGTACACGCTTGTATACAATTGCAAACAATGCAATGAACTATAGTGCACAGGCTTGTGTACAATTGCTAACAATGCAATGCACTTTTGTGTACAACCTTGTGTACTGTTGCAAACAATGCAATGCACATTTGTGTACAAGCTTGTGTACTATTGCAAACATTGCAATGCACTTTTGTGTACAACCTTGTGTACTATTGTAAACAATGCAATGCACTTTTGTGTACAACCTTGAGTACTATTGCAAACAATGCAATGAGCTATAGTGTACAAGCTTGTGTACTATGGTGAACAATAAAGTGCACTAGGGTAAGATTTATTTTTCACTTTCTATATAATTCTTAGAGTTTTTGAGTAACCAACATTATTTGCAAATACACTGATTTATTATGATAACTTTCTTCATTGTTGTTGTTATCATTTTGATATTGTTATTACAAAGATGTTAACAGTCATGAATACCGCGATGATAATGATGATGCAATGGTTGCAGTTTAGTTATTTGTACTATTAATGTTAGTAGTAGTATTGTCGTTGTTGTTTTTCGGTGCAATTGTTCTTTATAAAGTACATAATGATACAGTGTACACTCTATCGTCATTGTTGTGATGGTGGTGATGTCACTGGTAATATTCCGTGGATACATATTCATTTCCCTCTACTGTATTATTTTAAAATAACTCGCGACTGGTATATATATATATATATATATATATATATATATATATATATATATATATATATATATATATATATATATATATATATATATATATATATATATATATATATATATTGTATTGTTTGTTGGCTTTTGTTCATGACAATATCTTTTGTACATCTATATTAAGTGAATGCCCTTGTTCAGTAACTGAGTTTAGGGCCTACCTGACAAAAATCTTGTTATTTTGTATATTACATAGCTAATATTTCTCAACGATTTTATATTATGATTTAAGGTCATTATTAATGGAGGAAAACAAATGAAAATCCTACAAAATGGAACAGAAATCTAATATTTTAGATGTTTCAGCTTTAATTCGATTAATAGCAGGTTTTTCACCGTCCGTAGTAATAATAAAAAAGTACACATGATAACAGCCACTTGTTTTTCTTTCCTTCAATTGAAGTCGATGACTCGCTAAGTCAGTATTTCTGTATTATCATAAACTTGACAAGATCGTCCTGGAATGAAAGAAAATGAAAGTGCGATAGGATAGAGATGATTATCTACACCTGATTTTAAAAGCCAGCAGTTAATCATCTGTTATGATAAAGACCAAATATCAGATTAAGAAGGTTAGGACCGTTCAATTTCTACCTGGAAGCCATTCTGATACTACCAGGAGCTTCATATTTGCACCGCAGTTTATTCATTAAAGTACGATGGCCGATAACGGCCGTATTAAACCGATTGTAGCGTCAGAGTGCTTGCAAGAATGAAATAATCACATAGGTACAATGTAATAATGTGACTCGTGTGATCAGTTAGTCCAGAGATGAAAGCATGGGACTAAGCTTACTTTCAAACTATGTATAGGTACGTTTTATTCTAAATGAGGGAGATGGCGATGAACCAGGTACGCAATTATGCACATCTGTCGTTAATTATGTAACCTTTAACTGCCCAGTAACACTTCACAAAACCGCCAATTGTCTTCCCAATTAAATATTAAAAAGAGAAATGGGAAAAAATTGAGTGATCTTGATCTTTGATTGTCTCATCATTGGTCTTGAGGGAAGGATTAAGTTTGACTGTCTCTCCATTGGTCTTGAAGGGATGAATAAGTTTGACTGTCTCTCCATTGGTCTTGAGGGGAGGATTAAGTTTGACTGTCTCTCCATTGGTCTTGGGGCGGAGGGTTAGATCTAATTTCCTCCCCATTGGTCTTGAGGGGAGGAATAAGTTTGACTGTCTCACCATTGGTCTTGAAGGGATGAATAAGTTTGACTGTCTCACCATTGGTCTTGAAGGGATGAATAAGTTTGACTGTCTCTCCATTGGTCTTGAGGGGAGGATTAAGTTTGACTGTCTCACCATTGGTCTTGAGGGGATGAATAAGTTTGACTGTCTCAACATTGGTCTTGAAGGGATGAATAAGTTTGATTGTCTCACCATTGGTCTTGAAGGGATGAATAAGTTTGACTGTCTCACCATTGGTCTTGAAGGGATGAATAAGTTTGACTGTCTCTCCATTGGTCTTGGGGCGGAGGGTTAGATCTAATTTCCTCCCCATTGGTCTTGAGGGGAGGAATAAGTTTGACTGTCTCACCATTGGTCTTGAGGGGAGTATTAAGTTTGACTTCCTCCCCATTGATCCGGAGAGTACAATTAAGTTTAACTTCCTCCCCATTGGTCTTGAGGTGAGGATTACAGTGACATTTTAAAAAATATTTGAGATCAAAATTTGTTCAATATACAGTTGTAACGGGATAATAAATAATATCTGTAATTGGTCTCCGGTTGCAATCTTTGGATTACAGTCCGGACCACTAGAGTGTTTAAAATCAAGTAATACGCTTTTAATAAAATGACGTTTGCGATAGCGACCCAAGAAAGTTGCTCTAAATATAATATTTGCCACCACATAGTAAACATGCGGGGGGGGGGTAATCAGAGAACTGATTAAAAGGCACAATATCTTCAGCAAAGTATAGTCTGCAAACATTTTATACTAAATTTCAAAGAATTCAGTTATTCATTTCCATTATCATTAATATCAACTGTACCAGTTTCGGTGTATATCAAGAAATTTACATCAGCTATGGTTAGTGCTATCTGTGATATACATAGTTTAATCTACTGAACATATAAAATAAAATATAAAATAAGCTCAAGGACAGTTGGTAGAAGCATTTTACCTATTTTACCCTAGTTTACCTAGGGTAAAATAGGTAAAATGCTTCTACCAACTGACACATGCTACAATGACATTGTCTGGGTGGACCCAGAGAGATGTGCCATAAAGAAGTATCAACTTATGGAAGAGGGTAGATTGTGTTACTTAACAAAGAACTTGTTAAAAGGACATCGCTCTAATGGAGGAAGCGGGTGTGAGAAGAGAATGAACTCACATATCAGTGTAACAAATTCACATCCGGAACAGAGAGGTTCTTTTTTTAAAAGATGATAAAGTTTATGTGAATGGGAGGAGAATGGAAGAAAGGAAATACAAAGGCATTAACTATGTGTAATTATATTAGCTATGTTGATTCATATACTTAGTTTTGTCCTTTTAACAAGTTCTTTGTTAAGTAACACAATCTACCCTCTTCCATAAGTTGATACTTCTTTATGGCACATCTCTCTGGGTCCACCCAGACAATGTCATTGTAGCATGTGTCAGCAATCTGATTTGGCGACCTGTCAACTTAAACCCCACCCCACATAATTTCATCCAGTAATGTAGACAGGTAGATGGATGGTTGAACCGATAAATAGGACATAACGTGACATTTTCTTTTGAGTTTTATTACATGTCATATTTCACAGCATATGTTGATTATTTAAGAATAATGTTAACCTTTATTTTAGGCCTATGTCTGTCTGTCTGTATGTATGTATGTATGTGTTTCGGATTTTTAACGTAGCTTTAGCAATTTTTCAGTCATATCGCTACGATGTCTGCAGTCTAGCACTGGGGCATCATGCCGCAGACATGTAACATGATGTCCGACACAGTCACATTATTCTGACACCAGGCCGACCAGTCCTAACACTAACCTCTTAATGCTGAGCGCCAAGCGAGGCAGCTGTAAGTACCATTTTTGTAAGTCTTTGGTTCGGCCGAGTTTCCTCTGACCCTTGTCACCTCATTTTTGATATTTGGACATTTATGTCGGGGTGTAGGGTCAGAGTCCGTTCCCAATCGAAAAGTTGGAATTCGCTGACACCATCTGGTGTCGGCACAGTAGCCTCTTACTAGCCGGCGCAGCAAACTTAAACGACCTTTTATCGAGATCTACCCGCATGAAATCGATAGGATTATGATTTATTTTCTTAGAAATTTTGGTCATGGCATTCGTTATGTCCTTAATCCGCTGACAGACGTGACGAAAGTACATCGTTGCTGAAATTTGACCTGGATCTGGCCGTTTGCATTTCTAGTCACGTGACTACACAACTCTTAGCAACCTACATGTCGAATGCTATGCTCCCGATTTGTGAGAAAATAAATCATATTTCTATCGATTGCATGCAGGTATATCACGATTAACGGTCGTTCAAGTTAGCTGGGCCGGCTAGTAGGCGGCTACCCCATGCCGACACCAAATGGTGTGGTGTCGGCGAATTCCACCTTTTCGATAGAGAATGGACTCTGACCCTACACCCCAACATCAAAAAGGGTCAGAGGAAACTCGGACTAGTCTTTTGTATGACTCGGCTAGGGATCGAACCCACGACCTCCCGCATCAAAGGCGGACGCTCTAACCACTAGGCCACCGGAGCTTTATGTATGTATGTATGTATGTATGTATGTATGTAGTGGGGGTGAGAGATTTAAGATAGTCCAATATGCTTATTTTTGTCCTTCTTGGATTGAGGTAAAATCCTCTATTGCTTTGTTTTTCTTTTCAGTGAACACATTCACATCAGCTCTAGATGACCTTACACACTCTCAACAGCTTTCGATGACTTTACACACTCGCAACAGCTCTCGATGACTTCACACACTCGCAACAGCTCTCGATGACATTACACACTCGCAACAGCTCTAAATGACTTCACACACTCGCAACTGCTCTCGATGACTTTACACACTAGCATCATCTCTCGATGACTTTACAAACTCGTAACAGCTCTCGTTGACTTTATACACTCGCAACAGCTCTCGATGAATTTACACGCTAGCATCAGCTATCGATGACTTTTCACACTCGAATCAGCCCGCCATAACTTCACACTTTATCTCCATAAACCCAGGTTTTCCGTGGGTTACCAAAAACATTACATCTATATTTCCATGTACCACTGGTTTCAACCTTAGCTAATTTTGTTCAGGCGTAATCATCGTCATATCATCAGCAGCAGCAGTAATAGTAGTAGTAGTAGTAGCAACAGCAACATCATCTACAACTATACTTTTGTAGTCTGTCTAACATATGTGAAATTCGGTTTCATATACATACAAGTTCTCTTTACATATGTTATATTCCTTTTGCGACTGTGAAATAAATTCACATATGTTATATTCCTTTCTCGACTGTGAAATAATTTCACATATGTTATATTCCTTTTAACTCTGTGAAATAATTTCGCATAGGTTATGTTCCTTTTACGTCTGTGAAATAATTTCACATTCGTAAATAATAAATTTCACATACAAAAGTACAATAAAGAATAAAAGCGACAACTAGATAGATAAACTTGGGCGTTCGAAAAAATGGGGGAAAAACAACCCCTAATAGCTGTTGTCCAGGACTATAATTTGAACGATAAAGATAAATATAGATTCAATGTTTAGATATATTTTGAGAACAAAATAATTAAAAAGGGTGAAATTTGCATGTAGAGTTGGCAACTTAAACACAACAGCTTGCATTTATCTAAATTATTTTCATCCCCTAAAATTAATCTTAGGCAGGTGCGAAATTTGTTTCAGTTTGAACGTGTTTTCTTAAAATTAAATTATCTCCAAATTGGGATTATGTTTCATCAAGATAGGATCTAAGCGTAGATGACTTTTCACCTGTATTAATAGCTCTAAAAATAACAATGGACATAGCATCGCATTTTAAGATGCCTGTTTAGTCTTAAATTAAATATACGGGGTAAACTAGAAATGCGGGCTGCGCAAATAAATTAAGCCACAGTAACAAAGGGACTTAATAGATATAACGGGTGGATATTCAATATCAAAGGTAGGGTAATTCGCATCCGTTATAACATCTTCTATGCGATATCTGGCCTGCCATATTTGAACTCGTGGACTGATCTCATTTTAAATTTGTGACCTTAATGACTCATAAAAAAAGAAAAGGCTGACACGGTCAACAATCTAAGGGGTGGATGCCAATGGTCAATTAAATGCTAAGCTTTCAGGAGGAAAATAAAGAACGATTTTCTTTGAGGACCAAACATTCTCATAAAATTTTATAACACAGGGTTTCTTGTTTGGTGGCTGGAACGTGTGCGAAAATCAGCATATTTAAATCCACGACAGTACTTAACGAAAAGGCATACCACATTTTTAAGATTCATAAATCCGAAATTTGACACATTTTATGGTATAGCACGTGCCAATATTTGATTAAACAAATGCGTAGTTTCAGACTAAGGAGGCCCAGGTGACCAGGTAGTTTAAGACTGGCCTGTACAGATCAATGAATTTCTGTGTGGGCTAGAGTCTCGGGTTTGGCCAATGCGGGGTACGTAAAAAGCTTGACAGTAGCTTCCTGTGGGTCGGTGGTTCTACCGGGTTCTTCCCCAACGAGATACACTGACCGCCATGTCATGTTGTGAAAATTGGCGTGAAACCCAATAAGTTCCTGACTAAAGGTAATCTATCCTAGCTCCATCCAGATTAGCGGTGTGGACACAATGGTCTGATTTCAAATATCTTTATGTATATTTTATTTAGTAGAATGAAAACGGATAAGTGTGGAGGGGTCGAAGAGGGTGGTTACTGTGGAGAGAGAGAGAGAGAGAGAGAGAGAGAGAGAGAGAGAGAGAGAAAGTCTATATACAATAAAATAAGTATATCATTGCGGGGAAAAGACACATCATCATTGTATAACCCAGTTTCACGTCGTTGTGTAATTATTTAGTTTAAGCTTATAAATCTTTACAGTTACATTAAGGCGATTCTACTTTGTTATCTTTCTGCACATTTCGAGGCTTGGCTATGTTGCAGCCAACAAATCTAAGTGGTTTTTGGAAATTACATCTGCCATTTTCGCATGTGCCTTTGGTGCGTGGTTAAAAACCCATTTCCCAGACATAGACCCCACTGTAATATGGCAGAAGTAATGGCTAGCACGGGTTCCAGAGATCAGGCTAAATCCAGACAGACACTAATTAGAAACATGGCAGAATTTTTGCCCTAATTTATCCAACAGACAGCCTGCATCTCTGGTCGAGAGATATTTTGTTAATGGACAGACAAAATGGAATAGGAAAAGTTTTGTCGATTAAGTTCAAGCAGGTTTCTTAGGATTGAGAAATTCAAAACAAAACCAATGGAAATCATGTTTCAATAAATAAAGAAAAGAACACTGCACATTTAGCCAATTTGTTCTGATTTGAACAAAATAGTACAATGATTTAAGAATAAAGTTTTTCTTCACGTTTTAACTCCTATATTAACAGCAAACACTGTCTGACTTCAATTGTTTCACTGAGCGTATTAACATTCATCTTACAACAAAACTGTCATCAGGTCTTTCCTTTTCTTTTTACATTTTGGGGAAATACATAAAACAGTCATGTTACAAAAGAAACATCATCTGATATTTTCTCACTTCTTTACTTTCTGTTTTTTTTCATCCATCCAATAAATATTTTTTCCTAATATAATGTCTCGCGTTAAACGTTAGCAATTCGGGTAAATGGATGATTCCCATAATAATGTATATTAAAAAATTAGAATGTAATTCCTCTGGTTTTGGAACATGTTTGTGCCAGTCCATGACATGCTTTATTGAACGTAATACATGTATTTGCCGAAATGCACTCTTGTCAACGTGTGTAAAAGCAGATGCCTCGAAATGAATTTAACAACATTCCACTAGTCTGCATTGACTTCAACCCTTTCTCTTCGATATGAAAAGATCGTATGCGATTTCCTGAACAACTAAATTAAGTTCCTCACAGGAACATGAACTATTACAACGTTAAGGTTGCAGAATTTAAAACATATCGACACAATTATACTCATTTATACTTTTTTCTCCTTGTGAACGCGATTGATCATTCCACTGTGTGAACGCTAAATTGGTATTTTTTGGGACAGGTGCACTGTTTACTCTAAAATAAAAATAAAAACCAACGAAACATAATAATGAAATTGAGAAGCAGACGCGAGGCTGGATGTGAGGGAGGAACTAATTTGAGTGTTTCCGGCACAGCAACACATGTAGGTTATTTAGTGACAAAGGAATTTGAGCAAAGAACACACATCGGCAGTAGACTCTTGTTAGTCCAGTTTAATCCGCCAATTAGAAGATGCGGGATAGCACAACAAGCCTATTCTACATCCCCGAACACGCAAAGAAGGGTTTAGGGGTAAGGAGAGGAAAGTGGCGTAGGAAGAGGAGGGGGAAGGAGGAAGCAAAAACAAATTAATTGATGGCGACCCACAAAGTAATACAGATTTGGAAACTTGCACAAGAAAAGATGGGACATGTGAAGTCAACTTATACTGGCGATATAATTATATAGATTCAGAAACCTCATGTATAAAACACACTGAAAGTCATACTGGTACATCTATGGCGATATAATTAAATTGATTCCGAAACTGCATGTATAAACAAAGGACAAGTGATACTGGTACATCTATGGCGATATAATTAAATTGATTCAGAAACTGCATGTATAAAAACAGGACAAGTCCCAAAAGTAATAAATACGTATCAACAAAGACACTAGTTTTTAATGTTACTTTTGTGCCATCTTAGAAACTAAACAAAGAGTACGGGGGGGGGGGGAGCGTGGAAGGGCCGGGGCGAGAGCGGTGAGGAATAAAAGTAAAAGAAATAGCAACAACACCGAACATACACTGATGGGCCATAATTGTTTCAGACACATCAAATATTTGTTGAAAAAAGTTGGAAAAATAATCTGCCTTGTAAACCCTCTTCAGATTTAAACAATTATATAACCTGAGGAGACAGAAGAATATAAAAGACCGTCATACCCATTACCTACTCATTATGGGGATTGTATTAGGAATTATTGATAAAAGGAAGCAAAATGTGTGTTTTGCACAAAAGAAACCGCGACACAAATCGCACCTCATTTTTATGGTTTCATGTTCAAACATCGCGTAATTTTCTTACGTCATCGTGCTATAGTCTGAGCTGACAATTGCGTAAGAATATATTGTTAGTGAATAAAAAATAAAAGACACAACAAACACCACGCAGACACATTTCTTGCATTTATATATAAGTTCTTTTACGCTGAAGCACATAAATGAATTTTTAAATAAACGATTTCGTAATTTTCTTACTTCAAAGTAATGCTTTCAAAGAGTAAGTTCTTAGAGTGCTTGATCTTTTGAAAGGAAGGCTTTGTTGTCAAGACATATATGTCTCTATATTACAAGCAGCATCACGTTGTGCGTAAAATGTATATATTCAAAATAAAAGATTCAATGTCCTTGAACAGTTGGTCTATTGAAAACTGTTGAAAGCAGATAGGCCTGTTCGTGATAAATACACACACGACGATGCATAATAAAACAAATTCCGATTTCATGAGCAAAATGGGTGGAGATGGGGTGAAAATGAGGTCAAATTTGGCCGAACATGCTTGTTAGGATGCCTGATTGCCGGAATACAACGCCGACATTTAAACCGCACATTATATATGTGTCCACAAAGACGTTAGTGTTTAACGTCACTTAGAGCAACTTTCAAAAGCTGACAAAAATTTGAAAGGTGGTGGGGCCAAGTAAAGAGACGGCAGGAACAAAACCAAGAAGATGGGCGAAAATCGACTATGACTTTGCAAACGTATCGCACCCTGTTACACCAGAGGTGCAATTGATTCTTTTCCATGAAGATATTCATCCCATTGAGACGGTAGTAATTTTCACAATTTTAATTCCTCATATTCAAGCCCTCTCGATATATTGGTTGTCAAATCGATGAACGTTATTGATCATTTGCTCAATATACAGTGTTTCATAAGGAAATATATTATCCTCACCGAATTGGTTATTTTCAAAACAGGACGTTATTCTGCTTTGATGAGGTAAAAAGCTAAAAGGACGTACGTTTAGCAGAAAAGTGAATTCTGTATTGTTATTCATATTAAATATAGTGATTTTATACAAAATCGATTATCTGGACCCAACAGGGAACATAGTTCATCCAGATAATCCGTCGTCGGAATGCCAAAATTTATACATATGTACACTGTATCAATATGTACATTATGTACGCTGTATCATATGTATCAATTGTACAGTATATATATATATATATATATATATATATATATATATATATATATATATATATATATATATATATATATAGTACGCTGTGTCAATGATATAGCACGAGATGCATAAATTTTTCATTAAAAGAAAACGAGGTTTGTGATATGATACAGCGTACATACTGTACATATTGAAACAGCGTACATACTGTACATATTGATACAGCGTACATATGTATAAAGTTATACTAATAGTATTGGTATATCAAATTGCTTTATACCAACACTTTAAATGCCATGTTATTTTTAATGTATGTGATATATTTAATGTCCATAGACAATTGGTTGTGAGGATCCAGGGTGAAGGAATACAAAGTCAGTAAATAAAGTTACACTTTCCATTGGTTCAGAAAATATGAACCTCTCATTATTTTCAGGTACTCCGTGAAAATATTGCTTGTACATGAAGGTGATGCCATTGTGTGCCCACACACCCCCTCAAATCCTAACCATGTTGAGAAACAAAAAAATTGCATTAATATGCCTAATGAAATAAATCTGGCAAATGGGCGGTGATCATTACAAAACAATGACAAGTGAGAAAAATACAACCATTAAGTGATAATTCACTGCATATCTTTTCTCGTCGAAAGATGAGTTCGGTTATGTTTAAATCCTCTTTAGTTCTTTTTTTTATTTATAAAGTAAATTTCTGATTTTTAAAATAGTATAATTTTCCAATTAAAACTTAACTGACTGAATAAATAATTCTTTCAACAGTGTGTCCACATTTGCAAGTGATTATTTTCTGATAGCATCCTCCGATTTTGCCATTTCCTCCACTATACTACTAGTTTAATTTAGCAACACGAGAATAATTTTTACACCTTTTGCTGAGGTTGAGTTGAGTTTCTTTGGTCAAGAGTCTAACTTTTACTACAATTCTAACATGTAATACTCTTCAAGTTGTACTACTTCGGTGTTTTACATATATGAATTTTTCTCTACAATTATTGCACCATACATACCTTATATGGTATTCAGTTACTCTTTTCTGCTCAGACTCAATAAAACAAGAAATTGATAAAATAATGAACATACTTTACTCAGAAAAAAAAACATATAATAATCTTTCCCGGGTTTTATCCTTATCTACTTGCAAATTTCTGAGCAACACGATCCAACATTACCATTAAATCTTTCTATAACTGACACTTATTTTGCCTGGGTAAGTGGAAAATTACTCTATTTTTTTCTTTCAAGAATGCCTCGACTTAACAGTGGTCAAATTCTTTTTGGTTCATTGAACAGTATCTTTCATTGGTTTTCGCTCACGAAAGAAATATAACCACAAGCGTTGTGAATGTTATCTCCATTTTTGTATTTATTTTGCACGTTTAAATCAAGCGTATTTTGGGAAGATATCGAACCCAGTCTGGATATATTTGTATCCGGTGTTGTATGTTTGATGTACATCCAAGTCAACGATGTCTGTTTGCCACTGGTCATACACTTGACCAAGAGTAAACCCACTGTATAGAAATCTGTGGGGTGTTTTTGGTTGTGCAGCGAGTGTATAGATTGTCTGGTCAGCTAATTTTTAAATTCCGAGTATTTTATCTTCTTATCCCGTATAACTTGTTTCCCACAACTGGTTCAAATTTGTGTAAGAAGCTGCACTTTCGTTGCATTGATGTCTAAGTGATACAAGCTGTACTTTCGTAGCATTGATGTCTAAGTGTAAGAAACAAAATATAACTCCTGAAGATCGACCTTCTTATCGTAAATGAAGTGCATTTCATTACAAGTTTATTTTAAGAAACAAAAATGGCGGAAACTTTCGTCTTTGGTACGTAGGAGTTGCAGCACAAATCAAGTTTTCATTGTATCTAATCAAATCCTATTTGCATTTTATTTCCGTACGTGTACTGTTTAATGCTTATTTCTGGACGTACTCCTATCTTCACAATGCCTAGCCTTTGTTTTACATCACTGCCCAGCACTACTATATGGAGCTATGGCATAACACAAACCGTTGACATTGTGAACGTGGGGATAAATATAATACCTACTTTAATATTAAAATTTTCTTTGAACACTTGTAGCTTTGATTTCAAATAGATTTACATCTGAAATTTTTCCCAGGCTGTACTTTTTAACGCAATTATGATTTGAGGTAAGTTGCAAAGGGGATATAATGTAACGATAATTGTTCTCTCACATCAAAGAAATATGTCAATATTTATTTAGATGTAATTTCTCCACGACAGTAGTTTCTAAACTAATTATATTTTGAGGAGAGTTACAACAACGCACTCAATGCACTTCAGTGACATATTAATTGATAAAAATCGGAATCAGACAGATCAGTTCCCTATAAAAATATGAAAAAGACAGTCATGAATGTTAAGCTAATGCTGAAGTTCATGATCAAAGAGGGTAAGGTCTAATTAGAATTAACCAATAGTGTCAAAGGAGGGAACACAACATTAACTTGTCTTTAATTTAACTACACTTATTTTAACGATATTTACAACAATTACTAAACTTAATAGAAGCACGAATCCTATCTCACCCTTTCCTCGTGTTCGCCCTAATTTCATTAAACAATCGTCTTCTCCATGCTGACCCGCAATTACTCAAATTTTTTTAATATAGACCATAACTGTTGGCATGGAGATCACATACGATTAGCGGCCAGCTGCGTGCATCTTCTGGCCATGTGACGAGTTTCAGGCGACGGAAACCTTTTAAAACTTGCCACTAATACTAGCAAAAGCATCCGGTCATACAAAAGTATCTATCTTTTGTAACGAAATGTTATGTTCAACTATAGAATCGTTAAAACGCGTAATAGCAAACTTACGACACCGCGTGCATCGATGCGAATGATTTAATTAAAACGTGATAGCCTGCATTTATATCTGTTATCTTGACCGACAAAACTTATTAAAATTTTATTTAATTTGGTTTCTTTTTCTAAATATGGGAAATTTTGATTACATAGCAAAGCAAATCAGCCGATGGAGTGTGTTTCGCCACGATTGACATCTGACCATAAAGGAATTCGTCTAAAAATACCAATGCGTTCTGAACCTTCCTCTACCTAATTCATTTAAAATACTGCCTGGCTAAGATATCAGGGTCAATGGAACCGAATTAATGACGACAAGGGTGGCAGTCATAACGGATGAATAGTCCATATAAAAGCTTGGATAATCCACTCCTATTATGGCAGATGTTCTCGGCCCAAGTTTGATGCCATATTTAAACTCCTGGACCATTTTTTTTTTATCCCGGAAGTTAATGACAGGAAACAAATGGGGATACGGTCAAATAACTTGACCGCTGTGTGTAAATGGTCTATGGAATTACAAACCATTAGCAACGAAATAATAAACGTTGTTTCAAGTAGAACAGATAATAAAATTTGATACCATATTTGTTTAATTAGGAGAAAATAGTAGTACAACAATGCGTAATTGCACAGTAATAAAACGTTTTTTTCCGATCCGGAAGAGAAGAGCCAAGAAATGTAAAGCAATTTATTGTATTTGCTAATAACGTATATTGATCAGGACTACCAGGAGGCTCATATTAAATTCACCGTAATCATCGCTTGTAATCTAGCGTTTCCGAGACTATGAATAAAACTTCGCCTCGTCATATGCAGCAGATCGCCTTTCTTATTTGAAGATTTTGTCGATGGAATGCCGAAATGCTATTGACACATGCGATCGTGATAAGGTTGGAGTTGGGGTCATTTAAATCATCATTAGTAAGGTTCTTCTCGTATTTAAAATAGTGGAAACAACTTTTTAATAAATTTAATTAACGTATCGCCATATGTCACATAAAACCCTAACACGTACAGATATCCATGGACCGCTGACCGATACCATCGCAGGCATCGTGTAAGTTACAGGCACACTGGTAGCTATGCAGACTTCCAGACCTTGTATCCATATCCTATCTTACTGCCACTGTATCTCATACAAATTTAAATCGCCACACAGTCGGTAGTTTTTCAAACCATATTCCAAGAAACTGTCTGTATGCGCTAAACAGTAATATTAGTTCCCATGACATAACTGTTAACTAAAATGCTTTAGATTTAATAATGATGAGATAAGATAATGAGTAAGGGTTGTCTATATCTATTCTGGCGATAGGTCAGTTGTTACCAGATGGGATGAATCATTTATACAGCTTAGAATGAAGACTTCAGGTGGCTTCCACATAACCGCGTAGTAACCGCTTAAAACTGACCTAGGATATAAACCGCCGTAACACCTGAACTGGATCTAATATTTGACGGTCACCATCACCAGAGTACTGTATAATTCCATTGCCTCATAATGATGTATTGTAGTTTGTTTGTTATAGAAGATGTCGTTGTAACCTATTACAGGTGCCATATAAAACAATGCCTATCGTCAGTTTTGTGCTTATCTTCTTATAATACCATGATTGCAAACTGCGTAAGCTGACGGATTGCAAGACTTGGCGGTAAAGTGTATGCACGTTTTGCGGAAATCGGAATTTTAGCCGTTGTAGTTATGGCAACCATAATTTTGTTAAAGTACTGAAGTAAATCTTTAGATTTGATTATTCACCGATCTTTTACTTTTTGGCGGTACAGATACATCATTTGTGCTTGGTGGTAGCCAATGTAGTTCATTTGGTAGAGCTTTGAGAAAGGCACTAAGCGCCCATTTATTTAATGGAGCCATTTGATGTTATAGGTAATAATGTGTTAAAAATGTCGTTAAAACCAAAACATCCAACCAATCAGCTGTACGGTATCAATCCACGAAATCAGCTATTTAGTACCTCGAATTAAGAAAAATGTTTGATACACGGACATATATATGCCAGTCCCAGATCTCTGTCACAAGAAAAAGATGATCACGCACAATAACATCTAAGAAATGTTTAACGGCCTCTACCGTATATATACTTCGTTCCATTTAATATTCCCACTTGTACATCTCCCATGAAGGATCCAGAATAAATTACCCATTAAAACTGTAAATGCGAGATGGGCGGGGGAGAGACATAAATAAGTATCTAAAAAAAGTTGCATATAATAATAGACGTAGCGTCTGGACATACGGTCGGTGTTAGCAGCTGCAGCTCAGGTGACCGCTTGTCACTATTAATGGCTTTCGAATGACCTGTGAAGTGGAGATATAATCTTGTATTTAAAGCAAATTGCACATAAAATAGTGACCAGCTCTACGTAGAGTCTGGCCAGGTGGTCAGTTTCAGCAGCTTTAGCTCAAGTGACCACGGGTCACTAATAATAGATCAGATCAAAACGGTAATGTTCTTCTTAAGACAACAAGTTGATTTATTCACATTTTCATTACTTTTGACCAGAGCTGCAGAGTTCTCTTTTGACAATGTACAGAGTGTATTTCGTGACTAATTTCCATACACTATTCAAATACTAAATATGTGTGACTATCGAAAACGTCGCTGTATTGTGCTATAATGACCCAATCTAGATATCAAATAGGCATCACGTAGTAGGGGAACAAAGTGTTTTCTGTGCATATGGATGGAGAGACAGTTCAGGGCGCAAACCAAACTAAAGAAGAACGCAGTTATGATATAGTTCACCCCCAAGCTGGATATTTTGATTTGTTCTAATTTGTTTTGTTTTCTATTTTGATTTGAATTTCAGTTCAACTCTATAAACTTTTCATCCTGGGCATGACGCAAAGGACGCAACGAATTCAAATAGTAACCTTCTTCTTTGATTAGAAAACGGTCCTAATTTAGAATAAAGAAGAGGTCTTAACGAAAGGACAAGCCCTTTAAAGTTGTTTTTAATTGGAAATTTAATATCACGAAATAATTACAAACTTTATGGCTCATTCAGCATCGATAATACATTTCTAAGCACGTGACTGAGTTTCCAGCAACAGCCAATCAAACAAGAAATATTTCAGATGTAACGTCCTTTGGGACTGGTTGAAACTCAATCTAAAGCTCAAATTCAATCTCAAAGTCATAATGTCCATGCCATTCAAGACAAAGGAGAGAAAAGTTATAATTCAACATAAAAGAAAGAAACCAAAACGAAAACGGTTAAATCATGAGTAAGCAAAATGAACTACTTGCTTAATTTGACTTGCACAACGTACGAAAAAGGCAAATATTGATAAAATGAAGTTGAAAAACAAAACTTTCATCACGATCAAGATATATTGTTCCCTACTAAAGATAATGTTTTATCCAGTAGAAACAGATGATTAATTTTATTTCGTTATTCACATTACTCTTTGTCTCGTCGAGAGCAAAGGAGCTATGTCTATCTCTAAAGGCACCAGGAAAGCCTTTATACATCGTGGTCGCAACTGCCCAAGCATCCCCCGCAACATCCCCCGGGGAGACTAGTGGAGGCTGACAATTCATATCAAACAACTTCTTTTATATTGGGAAGTTGCTCCAGAATTAAGGGGGGTGGGGGAATTTCTAAATACGCCACTTCATATAAAAATTCAAAGTAAAACGTACGTGACACTGGACTTATTATCCCCGAGTAAAATCCAAGCATCATTTTCATGTGTAAACCAAGAATGAATGCACATCTAGATTTTTCCGTAACTTCAATTTTTGGAAGAATTATAGACTATATTCTTTTTAAGTTCAGATTGTCTGTCATACTACCCATTACACGCCTGTATTTCATCAAAAGAACTAAATGTTGACTTACACTTTAGCTTCGAATCCTGTGATATGATTGGTTGAAATTTAAATCTGACTTAACCTTGGCCAATCAAATCTCCAAAGTTCAAACTATTTTTTTAGACCTATTTTTGGGGTAAAAAAAACTCCAGGTTTGGAAACCACTTGCGCTTTTCATCGTCTTTTATGAACTTTTCATAATGTTTGAGAAAGCTCTTTTGTTATCACCAATACTAGAAATGAACGGTTAACAATATATATCTCTCTCATGTCGCCGGAATTATCGCTGTCATTATCATCAAAGTAATAACGAACAATTAAATGAACAACTTAGAAAGAGATAAATCAACAGCAACATCTTTAGAATTATTCTAGTCGTGGAAGTCGTTCAACGACACCAATATCAAAATGAGAGAAAAAAAAAAGTATAGCTCATTGAAAGTGAGTTATTGTTGTTGTTGTTATTGTTGTTGTAGCTTTAACGCAATTTTTCAGCACAAGATAGGCTGCACATAGAGACCAGCATAAATGGTAGAGGAAGAAAACGGGAAACCCCGGAAAGAACCACCGACCCACGAACAGCTACTGGCAAGCTTTCTCACATACCCACATTGGCCGAACTTGATGAAAGTAATTTAAATATTGACAACATTCTATTTAAATCAGACACCATTCGTGATCACTATATTAGAAAATCAGAGATAGGGGACAAGACATGCATGCGTGTTTTGTTAGTTGTCTGAGGAAAGAGCCAGTTTGATTCTGTGTTGGGGTACGCCGAGGCCATGTGTCTCAAACTCAAATCAACACGAGGGCCACATCAGTACGAGTACATTGCCAGAAGGCCGCATCACCGAAGAAAAACAAACTCCATTATTTATTATTTTACAATTTGCGGGTGTCGTTGCCGGTCGCAGGAAATAAATCCATGGGTCGCATACGCCCTACGGGCAGAGTGTTTGAGACCCTTGGTCCGGGCCGTGAAACCTATACGTATTTATACGCCAAGTCAAACTTGTTCTTCGTCCCGACATTAATGCGGTTTGGGGATTTATTAGTTATTCCATCTTTTACCTTTCCAAAATATTTCAGTTATTAACAGTGAAAAATGAATTCCAAACAAATTGAAATTTGTAAAAGTTAAATTCGACCCATCTACGTATGGAAGCAAATGAACACAACTCAGTGGTTTTAGTCTCTGTGTGCGATTTGGACATACGGATTGAACATCAGTATCCAACGCTAGACATCCGTATACAACTCTAGACATCCGTATCCAACGCTAGACATCCATCTAAGATACAATGGATATTCAATAGAAAGTAGATGCTGCTGAGAAAATACCCAAAAGCTTCCATTCCGATTGCAGTTATATGAGGCCAGATAATGATGGTTGGTGGCCCAAGATCATTTTTAAAAAGGACCCCCCCCCCCAATTAATTTACATTTCACTGAATTAAGGGTCTTCCCGTAGGAAGGTGGCGCTGGAGCAACTATTAAGCCTGCATCACGTTTAATATGGTCTTGCAGATGTATGACTTTATTTTCATGTGTGAAGAAAAGCCTTTTATTTTCTGGTCAGTCTATTGTCCGATGCATAGGCCACTGGATCTCACAGATGCTCGGCTCTATCAATCCGACCGCAACCCCTTATCCCTTTACGAGCAATCTGAGACCCCGTTCTTTCCGCATACTACTAATGGACACACGTTGATAGCTACTGCCAAGCATTGCTGATTACTGAGATGGACAGCACCTTAATGCCGTAGATAGATAGATAGATAGATAGATAGATAGATAGATAGATAGATAGATAGTGTTAACCGTCTATATTCGCTTATAAGCTGAGTCAAATTGCAAATTTAACAGACACTTGATCTGCTGTTGCATAATGCGCCGGCAGATCTGAATCTTTCCTGTTTGCAGTACGACTCGACTTATAAGCGAGTGATACGTACGAATGATGAAAAAAATAGATGGAAAGGAAATCTGTCATCTAGAATAAAGTGTTGACCTAACGGTACAGTGCTATATCTTACTGCAATACGCCCAAAGATCAAGGCCTTAAACTTATAAAACTCTTAGGACAAAGACGGGAATCCACTGAAAATATAAGAATCAAGCATCTCCCAAGTTCTCTATGATATTGGCTGGAAAATGTTTAACTATAGCTATGTTTTGGCATAGGAAATATTAAAACCTTCGCTTACGCCAAACTATGTTTTTGGGATCTTTTCTTTATTGTTCCTAATCAGTCCTTATTCTGAAAGTGGTCGCAATTTCACGTGAGGTCTATATTTTTATATCCGTTGACTGTTTCATTTAGCCAAAGAGACCAACTATTAGGAGAAAATAACCGATTAGCACCCGTAGTCCATTGTGAATTCCAGTAAGAGGAGTCTTGTTGCTGGTTGAATACGGTATTCTTTTGGAGGCTGAGATATCATTTCATGGTTTCGTGTACGATAAACAACCCCGTGGGGGAATTTTCTTTAATCAAATGGAACAATTTATGAATAATAAAAATGATTTAATGTGTGCTATTTCTAAAATTAACCAGACACAGCTGTTCCTGATACGTGGCGATGATTTCTAATTTTCTGCTAATAATTTAAACGTTTGCTTACTATATACTGAAAAATAATAGTCACTTTTAACCTCAAAACTTCATTTTCGAACAGCATATACAATAAGTTTTTAACTAGTTTGTTCTTTTTTAGTTTTCGATTTGTTTCAATTTTACTCAGACATAACATTCAGTCAATGAAATTGGTGGATTTTAGATTTAAGCGTTAAATCGAATTTTAATTTATGTAAGTGAAATTATGGCCAATTCTTCAACTTCAGACTGGATGCACTCTCATAGTACCTTCTTAAAAACATCATTTGCAAAGTTCTTCTCCCGCCAAAACTACTTTCACATTTCTCGTTCATCTTGGAGATTATTAGCTAAAGGCCATTATGGTTGATAAAATAAACCTCTTTATACCATCTTTTGACATGAACTAGGTAAACTGACACAGACACGTACTATCACAATTTATAGCGTATGTATCTCTCTCTCTGTGTGCTCACCATTATCATTATAATAATGGTCGTGTGCTTGTGTTTTTGTGAATATCTCACCATTATCATTATAATAATGGTCGTGTGCTTGTGTTTTTGTGAATATTTCGTCGTTTTGCGATATCTTACTTGACCTTGCCAAAAATCAGCTGTCCATGTCACGTGGTCAGTTTGAAAGTAGCAGCTGCATCTGGCTTCATCACGTGGCCATTGGGTGTGGTTTTAAAAGGACTGTGGGAATATTGACCATAAGTCTTTGTCCATTTAAGAAAAAAATCATTAACAAGATACTGCCATTATCACGGTTTCTTTTAAGCTGCACTGGGGTTTTCTTCTCTACTTTCGTTGTTTTAAATAAGTCTCAATAATTTTAGTTTATTTTACATCGAAAGTGCAAGAAGTCCTAGCAAATTTAATATTTAAATGTTACAGAAATTGACATTAGATAGTAACTTATAAGTAGTTAATTTATTAATTAAATGGCAGCTGAAAATGCATGTTATTGCGTCTACTGATGTATTATTGTTCAATACAATATAATGCATTCACAGTGCCAAAAGCTCAGGTTGCTTTCACAATGTCAAAGCCTAGGCGATAAATGTAAACAACAAATTTACAGTTGTCGTCAGTGTCGGAGTAAAGCGTTCATTGAAACGGTCGGATAATTGACGTGATTTTCGAGCTAAGGAAGAGCCTACCAAACACCGTGTTTAGATACTGTTAAGTCGCCACAGTGGCTCTTTTGCGCTTGTACACTGTACAACAAACACTAAATAGAATAATAATAAAACCTGCAATAATATCTGTCCACCCAGCCTATATCGGCTGCGTTCATGTGTCTCTTGAAAATGGCGCTTAGGGACCGACCATTTACTTTTCTGCCTTCGGGTGGGATAGGGAAGAGATTTTCTTGACAAAAATATTTCTGGCCCCAGTATACCTTGAAAAGATATTCATGCTTTTATTTGTTGAAAAGAAAATTTATTGTTGCTATTTCGTCGGCGTGTATCAGACTGTAGTGCGCTCACCGTACCGTTAAAAATCAGCCATCCAGTGATCAATATTTAATTGATTCGAGACTCAGTCTGTTAATGCAGGGAACACAACATCACTTTCATGCACGAACAGGTGAAAATAATTAGTCATACTTTACTCTCAAACTATAGATTTTAACTAATCAGGCTTTCGAGCAGCATTTGTATTCTGTGAAACGAATTATTCCTTAACTGTTGAGTTAAACTATTTACGTTTCTGCCTTTTATAATCCTACCCTAAATATAGCTACCTTTGTTATGCGAAAATATAGCAAATCGATTTCAGAATAAAGAATAGTTATCTGAAGATCAATTTTCGTTCTTTCATCTTAGCAGCAGCAAAAGCAGCAAATGATTTCATGACACTGTCGGTAAAATGCTCGCACAAGAGCAAGTATAGTAACCAATCTTCAAAACAAAATAGGTTAGTATGATGAATTTGTAATCTTATTTCGACACCTGGAAAATGCTTACGACATTTTTATCTATTAATACTGTAGTAAGGGACCGACAATGTAAATTTCGAGACGGAGGAGGGGGCTTGTATTTTAAAAATATTACCAGCCCTAAAAAAGTCTTGAACAAATATTCTTGCTCTGATTTGGTATATCAAGAACAAATTACTCCATTATATATTTTTTAACAATACAATTATGCTAAGGTAAACGAAAAAAAAAATCCTGGTTCCGAAATCGCCCCCGAAAAATTAAATGTTAACTGAATTCCTGTTTGAACACTAACGAATATTTACAGAAAAAGCACTTTGCCATTTCATTTGCTAAGTGATCTGTTTCCATTATACAGGAAAAACTAAGGAAGACCATCGCAGTTTAAAATATGAAATTTAAGCACAAAAAAGTATTTAAAATAAAGCAAAGAACGCGCTGTCAATAAACTCTCTCAACTTCTGAGTACTTAGATCAGCTTATGATTAAACAAAAAGATTTCCGATGACCACAGCGAATGTGACATATTTTCTCGATGATTCTGTCAAAAACAAAATGTTTTCATTGATAGATCATCACTCCGAAGTAGACTGAAGCTAAACATACGGAAGCAGTTTACGAGGCGACTGGGGGACATAAGGGAATCAACCTTACGCCGTAGGTTAACACTAGGAAGGTTCTTGAAGGACGAGGGGAAATCCTATGTTCAGATGGTCGTATGTAGACATATGGGAGACACTTGTTTTACATGGTTTAACATGCGAATTGTATTAAATATAAAAGTGTTTATGGGGCCAAAAGTGTTTATAGGGACATGTTAAAATGTATATTAATATGGTAAAGGAAATATATGTCGAAAGCCTATAGAGACAAATGAAAAGGTAATACTAAAATTGTATCTACAATCCAACACATCAGATATAATATCAAACACACAACATATACAATGCAACACCCGCTTTTGATTACTATACGCACGCACACACAGACCACATAATCAATCCAATTCCCATTTTTAAAATTCTCATTCAAACACACCCCCCTACCATTCAACGAGAAGGGTAGGGCATATTGATGTAAACAAGGTCACACATACACACAAACATATCAAACAATCGGGGTGGGGCGGATGTAAAAGAAGGTGGATGAAATAGACACATACTTTGACATACAAGGAAGGGTATGGGTTCTTACACACCTATACCAACAAATACAGTTATACACGATCAAATAAGAAACCTAAGGGTGCTCACATTATTATGTTCTTTGTATATTTGCCAACAAAGAGGGTGTCAACCAGTTTGTATTAAGACACATTGTAACGCTCACAAAAATTCTGAAAATGGTTGAGAATTCAAAGTTTTGTGTATTCTTATTTTCATTTTCCAATTTTATTTGAACAAATTTTGTTTCAAATGTCATTGTTTGAAATTTCTAATTTTAATTTTAAATTGTGTTTTTCAAAATTAATTTTTCCGATTTTTGTTTTAAAAATTTACCTTTCAAATTTAGAGTTTCCTTTCCAAATCTTGCAAATTTACATTTTTAATTTTAATTTTTAATTTTATTTTTAATTTTATTTACAACTTTTAACTTTGCAATTTTCTTCTTCATGTTTTTATTTGTAATTTGTTTACATTTGTCACATTATCATTTTCAATTTTCTTTTTCTTTTTCAAACTGAGTTTTTCACATTTTATTTCCTCAGTTTGTATTTCATTTAGACTTATTTTCATTTCCATTTTCACTTTCAATTACCATGATTAATTTTCGCTTCCGGTTTTGTTTTCTAGATTTCGCTTATTTAAAATGTTCATTCTCCGAGATTTGTTAGACTTTTTTTCAATTTTCATTTTCATTATCAATTTTCGTTTTCCATTTTTTTAGTTTTAATTTTGAAATATTTGTTTTTTAAAATGATACTTATTACTTTATTTAGAATTACCAAGTGACAGTTATATGGATGTGTTTCCCTACAACGCATTATGTTGTTTGACAGTCAAAGTATCCCAACCCAAAGAATTGAGTCAGATAGTTCATTGGGAAGTAGCTTGGTAGAAATCATTTATCCCACCCAAGTCAAGGTTATGGTCGGAGAACTTTCATTTACGAACTTTTACGAGCTTTCATTTACGAACTTTCATTTACGAATCCATAACACAGTAACCAGCGAATCAACAATTGAATATATACCAAAATGTCACAAACTTGAAAAACAAAAACTCAATCTAAATGAAAACCAGCATCCAAAAAGCAAACAAACTAATCGAGAAGATGGAGCAAGTCAATACTAGCATAACAATATCAATGCTAAAAACAGCTCCATGGTAGACATCAGTAGCAACTAAACCATGATAGCAAACTGACACAATTATCTACCTCAAACCATAATGGATCATTTCATTACAAGCCTCACAGCGAGTGAAACAGTAATTTGCACATTATGATATAACGGTACAAACTGTACAACCCCAGGTGGGCGGGGCTTAAGGTGTAGGAACACTGTATTCAGAAATAAACAGCAACACTAGCTGTGATTGGTGCATTATGTAAGAGTTGTACTTTCTGATAGGCTTAAAAAAGCCGAGCCTCTTGGTAAACATGTGAGATTATGTTAATTCATATCTAGATCATATTTTTTTGTATTTTTTTTTTGTTAGATTTTTTATATATATAAATATGGTACACATGACTGAAAATGTGTCTGTTGTGACTAGAAAGCTCTTACCCCTGTCAAGTTCCAGCAGAGTTATCTCTCTTAAATGCAATGGAGTACATGTACCTGGTTTTGTCCTTGTCAAATTGACAATCTAACATTGTTCTCTATGACAGTGTGTAACATTCATGCTGTGGTAGGATAGAAAGTATATTTATTTCACAAAACATTCGCATTGAGGACTATGGAAAAACAATTGGCACCGCGATACCTTATCTCCATCTCCCCCCTCCCCCTCCCGATGACTTCATCCCCAATAACTGGCGACCATAAAATCTCCGTTTGGCATCACACAAAGACTTGTGAACCCGAAACAATGGACGAAAAAATCCCAATGGCACCAAGCAATATAATGAAGCATAGTGTAGATCACAAATGAAGCATACAGGGAAGAAAAGAATATAGCCAAAACACTGAAACAATGGATGGAAAACCAATAGGAAACTCTCCATCATTAGACACAGTAGCAACTGGTAAGGAAGTGAAAGCAACTTCTTCAGCAACAAGACCGAATATATCAAAGGCCATTATGCAAGTACAAAGGGACACGGACAGTTCTATCAACAGGGATAGCACTACTACCAATGAAAACTCCACATCAAAAAGAAGAAAACCAATCAAAATTGGCTTATCAATAGATGCAACGAACCAAGCACCAAACAACAAAGAAGCCTATACTGGAACTTAGGAAACAAACATCAACGTAGGAGAACGTGTTACAACACCAGCAGCATATGGAATAACAGGAACATCTATCGCCACACAAAACATGGACCCAATCCTGACGGCATAATCATACAATGGGGCACCTTTAGATCAAGCTACTGCACCGAAACAATCAAATACACCGCAACAGAGGAAAATAATGCCCCACATGAACTACAGCAACAACAGTACAACCAGCAAGATCATCACCACCCGGTCGGACTATAACAAGGAAACCCGCTACTAAGTAAGAAATAGTAGCAACAACGGCAGCATCATCTTTAAAAACACAGCAACAACAGCAACGACTACAGAGACAAAAGTAATTAACAAATTTAAAACGAATCAATCATGCTGGAAGGGAAACAAAGTGCCCCCTCCCCCCACCAGACACATAAAAAGGAAAATCGCACCTCTGAGAATCGCCAAAGAATTTGACTGAGAAGTGACGCATGAATAGACGGATAAAATAAAGGAAGGAGAAACTAGTCAATATGCAGGAGAGGAAAGACAGGAAGCGGAAGAAGAGGGAGATGGAATTCCCTCTTCTCAACACTAACTGGATGAAGACACAGGAAAGGAAGGAGAAACTAGTCAATATGCAGGAGAGGAAAGACAGGAAGCGGAAGAAGAGGGAGATGGAATTCCCTCTTCTCAACACTAACTGGATGAAGACACAGGAAAAGTTGCGCCGATTGGGTCATTCAGATAGGATGCCAGAGGAAAAGGAAAACTGAATGAAGGAGGCCAACGAACCTAGTTTTAGATGAGTGAAAAGATGTGCAAGGTGTGGTGCCGATGTATCATTTATGCCAGGATCAATAAAACTGTTGCGAGAATAATATTCGGGATGTACATGGATGTAACAACCAGTTAATTAGTCACCATTTCTCTCTGCATTCAGGACGAAGTGTGAAAAGATTATCTCTCATTAATCTGAATTTACCTGTATTACGAGTATTTTCTTGAAAATATTTTGAAATATCGGCAAGTGTGGAAAGAAAAAACGTCTATAGCTGGGTCTCATTTTTAAATGCAAATACATAATATATGCATGAACTAAAATCACGATCTGCATGATACGATCGACAATGACAGTTATAAACCGATTTGTAATATGTACAGATAATATGATGGTTATTGGATAAGGCCATATAACACGGAGTGCTGCGTACGGAACCACGTGCGAAGGACAGCGCATTCATGATACATCCATAAAATATTAAATACATATCTGTATAACAGTATCAACAATAAAATAATTGGAATTTTTGTGATATTTGTATGAAATAGTCAATTGTTCATTCACAATATAATTAAAGAAATTGATAAATGACCATGAGAATCCATTTGTATGTTACTTTTGAAGAAAACATTGCTATACGTGTTATACAGGAGAAATTGTTTCAAACTTGTTGATAGATATCATTGTAATCTTTCATTTTGTCATAATTAGTTTGATTTTGAAATTTCATCGCTAATTTTCCTCACCCAGTATAATATCAGCTTGGATACCTGAAAAATAAGTTTGTGAAGGGTCACGTTTATGCATTTGTTGAACGTAGTTCAGTTCCTGAATAGATAAGTACAATACTTACTTAGTTTCTTTGGAAATATTTGCTTTATTTCATTTTTTATAATGAATATATAGGAATTTTTATTGTTTACAATTATTTTTGTCATTTGTGGCATCATCTTTGTGATAGCTTTACTCTAACAGCTTGCTTAGATCGCAATGATATATTTATTATTCGCTAACAAAATGCAAGCTTCTGTTCTCATGGATAACCTTTCAAACACATCTTGATGGTAGATACAGCTACATCAACCGCCGTTGAAATTCACGATGTTCAGATTGCTAACATCGCTTCATTAGCCCACGAGGGACAAACACATTTAATTTTCGTGGAAAGGTGCACTCTCCCCCATCCCCACCACCCATTCAGTAAATTATTAAGGTGAAAAATTATAACAAATTGTATTTACAGGAACTGAAATTGTCCAGTTCAGGAGACAACCCCAAGCATCCTTCATCCTCCAATTCCAAAGGTAGGCCCCTTGAAATGTAAAACAACTTCTAAGCGAGTAGAGGTCATTTCATTTACGAAAATAAAAAGTATTCGTCTGTTATCTAGTTGATTGGAAGTCTTTAAAACAAAGAAAGAAAGAAACCTAAACCTTATATTTAAGAACATATAACACCAATGACAATAAAGATTAGAAAGTTTACGATTCATAAATGGATAAAATACAAACTCTGGACCAAAAGTTATATTTTGTCAACGGTATTCATGTAAGGTAAATACTGCAATGAGTATCACTGTTAAGCATGAGCGTTTTATAGATATTTTTTTAAAAATAAATTTTATCTCTTGTATCTAGTCTTCAGTCATTGTCTGGCCAGGGTCTTTGGTAGACGTAAATCACCTCCAAGATAAAGTTTGACAATCGGATTGTTTTAAGCCATGTACTCGATATGCATGCTTCATGGGAGTGGTGGAAAGTTACAAGACCTGCCGCCACTTGACAGATACAATCCTGAAAAATGCAAAATGGTTTAAGAGTGCTAATGAGCAGTTTTGACGGTAAGAATGAGAGAGGATGAATACCAGGCATACATTGTATTCACGGATCATAAATATCGCACATACTTTAAGGCTTGACAAATATTTTTCAAACAAAACAAAGAATTCAGTTTGAGCATACTTGCTTTTCAACATGATTTTCCACCAAATGATCTCCCTGACAGTTCAAGCGATACAAGACGATAAGTTTTCAAAAAGAAATCAGTTTTCTTTGTCGAATAAGCGTATCCATATACACGCGGATACCTACCCTAAACACTCACAACATCGTTTATTGTACCCTGGATTTTATCAAGATAGAAAGAAAGAATAAAGAAATAAAAACAGAAAGAAAAAGGATAATAATCGTGATAATCGTGTATAGACTTGTGAAAATACACCTTGATGGATCATCCAGTCATATTACTTTGCATGTGCATATCTAAATATTGTCAGTCAGTCAGTCATTCATACTTACATACATACATACTGAATGAATGAATGAATGAATGGGTGGTTGGGATGAGGAAGAGTGCACCTTTCCACGAGAAGTAAATGTGTTTGTCCCTCGTGGGCTAACGAAGCGAAGTTAGCAATCGGAACATCGTGCATTTAACGCAATACTAATAATCTAATTTGAGATTTGAAGGGGACCCGGATTGCCATGCCGTCTTAGGCGTTTGCGTGTACCGATAACTCACACATCTCACCTCTGTCTGCCTGAGTTCGAGTCTAGGCTTGACCAACGTGGATATGTGAGAAAGCTTAAATGGAGCTTCCCGTTAATTCTTTGTCCATCTCAGTGTCTTCCTCCACCAAATATACTGGCCGCCATATGTAGCCAATCATGTGTTGCAAAATGTCATTAAAGAAAACAAGAAGAAGAACTCAAATCATGCCTTTGCATCGTCTCACTTTGAGATGAGCACGATAAGCACGATGAGCACGAAACGAACGATGAGCACGATACACACAATGACGACGATAAACACGATTCAGTTTTAACCAACAAGATTGTTGTTGTTGTTGTTGTTGCTGTTGTTTTTTAACTCCAGTTTTCCAATACTTTCATGAACAGACTTTTTAGTCTTTTAAATTGAAAATTATTTTTTTTAACCTCACGTGCTATTCTTACGCGTCATGAGATTGTACCCTACTTCCGACATCATAAACCAAAAAGAGAGAAAGACATAGTTCTAGAACGATCCCAAAAACGTAAACCTTCTACTCTCTATTCAAATACAGCTTTTGATACCAGACATTTTTACCTCTAAAATTGCCGGTTCGGAACTGAGTTTGTATCTGGATTATAGACGTTTTGGCCTTCGATATAAAGAAGTCCAATCCGAACAGCATAAAGATGAATCTTTGCAAGAGGTAGGATAAGATTTATTTAGCTTTGATGTTAAAAGGGACGGGATAAGATAATCTTTAAATAAAAAATATAATAATAACTAGAAGACCAATTTTATTCTTCTGAGCATGCGCGGAGGAAATTGCCAATCAAAACCAATGTTCTTTCTATAAACACCTAAGCATCCCGCTGAACAAAAATCTTTCGGAAACATGTATTTGAACGCAATTATAGGGAACCCCCAAAATGCGTTCCTTGACCAAAGTTCATGCGAAATATAAGAGAAGCTCTAGGGGTACATCCGTTATTTTTTCTTTAAAGCTGCGAAAATCAGGCACATTTAGTAAGGAAGAGTAAAACACAAAAATAGTGTAAAACATACAGTATGGAAGAGTAAAAATTCAGCAAGGAAAAGTGTAAAACACACAGCATGGAAGAGTGTAAAACAAAGTAAGGAAGAGTGTAAAACAAACATTATAATATGCTCATTTTATTCTCCGTTAACTTTACTTTGTCAGAATCGTTCAATATTTTACGATATTACACACCTTCATATTGCATTCAAATGCAGTAGCCTATAAGTATGGAAGATTGTAAAACATAGTAAGGAGGCGTATAAAACATACAGTATGGAAGAGTATAACACATAGCAAGGAAAAGTGTAAAACATGATAAGGAAGAGTGTAAAACACACAGCATGGACGAGTGTAAAACATAGTAAGGATGAGTATAAAACATAGCAATAAAGAGTGTAAAACACAATGCATGGAAGAGTGTAAATCATAGTAAGGAAGAGTGCTAAACATAGAGCATGGACGAGTGTAATACGTTACGTAATGAAGAGTGTAGTAAAACATACAGTAAGGAAGAGTGTAAACATAGTAAGGATGAGTGTAAAACACACAGTATGAAAGAGTGTAAAATATATAGTAAGGAAGAGTGTACAACACAGTATCGAAGAGCGTAAAACATACTAAGGATGAGTACTAAACATATAGCAAGGAAGAGTGTAAATCACAAAGGAAGGAAGAGTGTAAACCTTAAAGAAAGAGTGTAAAACATATAGTAAGGAAGAGCGTTAAAGATATAAAGAATGCAAAACACAGTATGGAAGAGTTTAAAACAGCAAGGGAGTGTATAAATCATATAGAGAGGAAGAGCGTAAATCACACAGGAAGGAACAGTGTAAAACGTAAAGAAAGAGTGTAAAACATAGCAAGGAAGAGAGTAGATCACACAGGAAAGAAGGGTGTAAAACTTAAAGAGTGTAAAACATATAGTAAAGAGTGTAAATCACACAGGAAGGAAGAGTGTAAAACATAGTAAACAAGAGTGCAAAACAAATAGCAAGGAAGTGTGTAAATCACACATGAAGGAAGAGTGTAAAACATAATAAAAAGAGTGTACAACATAGCAGGGAAGTGCGTAAAAACATGTTAAGGAATAGTGTAAAACGCAATAAAGAAGTGTGTACAACACATAGGAAGGAAGAGTGTAAACCTTATGATGCGGAAAAGTGTAAAACACAGTAAGAAGAGTGTTAAACAAAGCAAGGAGGGGTGTAAAACACAATTAGAAAGAATGTAATACATAACAAGGATGAGTAAAATATATAGTAAGAAAGAGTGTAAAATAAAAAAATATAGTAAGGAAGAGAGTAAAATATATAGTACGGAAGAGAGTAAAACATATAGTTAGGAAGAGTGTAAAACATATAGTAAAGAAGAGTGTAAAATATATAATACGGAAGAATGTAAAATATTTAGTAAGGAACAATGTAATACATATAGTTAGGAAGTGTAAATCATATTATAAGGAAGAATATAAAATATATAGTAAGGAAGAATGTACAACATATAGTAACGAAGATAGTAAAACATATGGTAAAGACGACTGTTAAAACATATAGCAAAAAAGAGTGTAAAATAAAACATATAGAAAGGAAGAGTGTAGAAAACATATAGAAAGGAAGAGTGTAAAACATCTAGCAAGGAATAGTGTAAAACATATAGTAAGGAAGAGTGTAAAACATAGTAAGGAAGAGTGTAAAACACACATTATGGAAGATTGTAGAACATAGCACAGAAGAGTGTAAAACACAGTATTGAAGAGTGTAAAACATAGCAAGGAAGAGTGTAAAACATGGCAAGGAAAAGTGTAAAACATAGTATGGAAGAGTCTAAAACACACAATATGGAAGAGTGTAAAACATAGCAATGAAGTGTGTAAAACACAGTATGGAAAAGTATAAGACAGAGCTTGGAAGAGTGTAAACCATCTTAAGTATGAGCGAAAAACACAGTATGGGAAGAGTGTAATAAAAAGCAAGGAAGAGTGCAAAAAATAGCAAGGAGGTGTGTAAAACACAAAGTACGGAAGAGTATAAGCATAGTAAGGATGAGTGTAAAACACACAGTATGGAACAGTGTAAAACATATTAAGGATGAGTATGAAAGAGTGTAAAAAATAGTAAGGAAAAGTGTAATACATATAGCAAGGAAGAGTGTAATACATAAGTTAAGGAAGAGTCTAGTAAAACACAGAGTAAGGAAGAGTGTAAAACATAGTAAGGATGAGTGTAAAGCATCCAGTATGAAAGAGGGTAAAACATATAGTAAGGAAGAGTGTAAAACACAGTCTGGAAGAGTTTAAACGATAGTAAGGATGAGCATAAAGCATAAAGCAGGAAGATTGTAATGCAGCATAGAATAGTCTAAAACATACTAAGGATGAGTATAAAACATATATCAAGGAAGAGTGGAAATCACACAGGAAGGAAGAGTGTAAACTTTAAAGAAAGAGTGTAACACATATAGTAAGGAAGAGCGTTAAAGATATAAAGAGTGCACAACACAGTATGGAAGAGTGTAACCAATAACAAGGAAGTGTGTAAATCATATAAAAAGGAAGAGTGTAAATCACACAGGAAGGAAGAGTGCAAAACAAAAATAAAGGGTTTAAAACAATTGGCAAGGAAGAGTGTACATTACACAGGAAAGAAGGGTGCAAAATTTAAAGAGTGTAAAACATATAGTAAAGTGTGTAAATCATACAGAAAGGAAGAGTGCAAAACAGTAAAGAAGAGTGAAAAACAAATAGCAAGGAAGTGTGTAAAACACATTGTAAGGAATAGTGTAAAACACAGTAAAGAAGAGTGTAAAACACATAGGAAGGAAGAGTGTTAAACATAGCAAGGAGGAGTGTAGAACATAAAGTACGGACGAATTTAAAATAAAACTTATAGTAAGGAAGAGTGTAAAACAAAACATATGGCAAGGAAGAGTGTAAAACATATTGTAAGGAAGAGTGTTACATAAAACTTACAGAAATGAAAAATGTAAAATAAAACATATAGCAAGGAAGAGTGTAAAATAAAACATATAGTAAGGAAGCATGTACAACATACAGTAAGGAAGAATGCAAAATATATAGTAAGGAAGAGTAAAACACAGTATGGAAGAGTGTAAAACATAGCAAGGATGAGTGGAAATCACACAGGAAAGACGTGTGTAGAACTTAAAGAGTTTAAAACATATAGAAAAGAATGTAGATCATACAGGAGGGAAGAGTGTAAAACATAGTAAAGAAAGAGTGTAAAACATATAGAAAGTAAGTGTGTAAATCACACAGAAAGGAAGAGTGTAAAACATAATAAAGAAGAGTGTACAACATAGCAAGGAAATGTGTAAAACTCATTGAAAGGAATGGTGTAAAACAAAGTAAAGAAGAATGTCAAACATATAGGAATGAAGAATGTAAAGCGTATGACGAGGAAGATTGCAAAACACAGTAAATAAGAGTGTTAACCATATCAAGGAGGAGTGTGAAACAGTAAGCATGAGTGTAAATCATGACAAGGGAGTAAAACAAATCGTTCGGAAGAGTGTTAAACATAGGAAGAACTGGAAAACACATAGTACAGAAGAAGGTAAAACAGGAAGAGTGTAAAGCATAGTAAGCAACAGTGTTAAATATAGCAAGGAAACGTGTAAAACACAGTAAGCAAGAGTGAAAAACAGAAAGAAAGAGTGTAAAACACATAGTACGGAAGAGTGTAAAACACATAGTACGGAAGAGTGTAAAGTATGGTTAGGAAGAGTGTGAAAAACATAGTACGGAAGAATAAAAAACATAGTTACGAAGAGTGTAAAACACAGATAGGAAGAGTGTAAAACACAGTAAGAATGAATATAAAGCATAGCAAGGTAGTGTATAAAACATAGTAAAGAAGAGTGTAAAACACATAGCAAGGAAGAATGTAAAACACATAGCAAGGAAGAATGTAAAACACATAGTAAGGACGAACGTGAAACAGTTAGGTAGAGTATCGACTAATTCATATTCTTTAGGATAAGCTTCTACACACATGGAATATATGTGGTTTCCTTGTTAGATAAATATTATAAACTCTTCTTTACTATGTTTTACACTATTCCTTCCTGTGCGATTTACACTCTTTACTGAACGTTTTACACTCTTTACGTTTTACAACATTTTTTCCTGTGCGATTTAGACTCTTCCTTGCTATTTGTTTTACACTCTTCCTTGCTATGTTTTACACTCTTCTTTCCTGTGTGGTCAACGCTCTTCCTTTCTATATGATTTACACACTTCCTTGCAATGTTTTACACTCTTCTTTCCTGTGTGATTTACACTCTTCCTTTCTATATGATTTATACACTTCCTTGCTATGTTTTACACTCTTCTTTCCTGTGTGATTTACACTCTTCCTTTCTATATGATTTATACACTTCCTTGCTATGTTCTACACTCTTCTTTCCTGTGTGATTTACACTCTTCCTTTCTATATGATTTACACACTTCCTTGCTATGTTTTACACTCTTCTTTCCTGTGTGATTTACACTCTTCCTTTCTATATGATTTACACACTTCCTTGCTATGTTTTAATCTTTATATCTTTAACGCTCTTCCTTACTATATGTTTTACACTCTTTCTTTAAGGTTTACACTCTTCCTTCTTTTGTGATTTACACTATTCCTTGCTATATGTTTTATACTCATCCTTAGTATGTTGTAGAATATTCTATACCGTGTCACAATCTTCCTGCTGTATGCGTTATACTCATGTTTACTATATTTACACGATTTCATACCGTGTTTTACACTCTCCTTACTATGTTTTACACTCTTCCTTACTATATGCTTTAGTACACTCTTCCTTTCTTAATGTATTACACTCTTCCTTGCTATATGTTTTACACTCTTCCTTACTATGATTCACAAATTTCCTTACTTTGTGTTTTACACTCTTCCTTGCTGTATGTTTTACACTCTTCCTTACTATGATTCACAAATTTCCTTACTTTGTGTTTTACACTCTTCTTTGCTGTATGTTTTATACTCATCTATTCATCCTTACTATGGTTTACACTCTTCCGTGCTATATATACACTCTTCCATACTTGGTGTTTTACGCTCATCCTTACGATGTTTTACACTCTTCCTTACTATTTATTACACTCTTCCATAATGTGTGTTGTGTGCTCATCCTTACTATGTTTTACACTCTTCCTTACTATATGTTTTATTTTTCACTCCTCCCTCCTATATAGGTTAGTTAACACTCTTCCTTACTATATGTTTTACACTCTTCAATACTGTGTGTTTTATACTCTTCCTTGCTATGTTTTATTTGACATTCATCCTTGCAATATATTTTATTTAACACTCTTCCTTATCATATGGTTTATTTTACACTCTTCCTTACTTTATGTTTTACATTCCTCCTTGCTGTATGTTTTTTTCTTCTTCTTCCTTACCATGTGTTTTATACTATTCCTTACTTTATGTTTCACATTCTTCCTTACGATATGTTTTCCGCTCTTCCTTGCTAGATGTTTTACACTCTTCATTGCCATATGTTTTACACTATTCGGTACTATATATTTTACATTCTTCGTTACTATATGTTTTACACTATTCATTACTATATGTTTTACACTATTCATTACTATATGTTTTACACTATTCATTACTATATGTTTTACACTATTCATTACTATATGTTTTACACTATTCATTACTATATGTTTTACACTATTCATTACTATATGTTTTACACTATTCATTACTATATGTTTTACACTATTCATTACTATATGGTTTACACTATTCCGTACTATATAGTATACATTCTTCCTTACTATATTTTGTACATTCTTTCTTACAATATATTTTTGCCACTTTCATCCTGCTGCGTGTCTTGAGGTAAATGATGAAATACGAAAATTTCTAGGTCTTGTCACGTTCGTCTTTCTGCATGTATTTGGGTAAATGATGGATATTTAAGACTACCTGTTGATGCTATGCTCGTCAATAGTTTTCTGTGTGTCGTTTGGTAAATAAGGTATAGGTAAGATTACCTGATGTTACCATTTTAGTCCTTCTACACATCTTTTGATAATTGATGATTATTGAATACTTTCTGTTCCTGCCACTTTCGTCTTTCTGCGTATATTTGGGTAACTGACGGATATTTAAGATTTCTTGGTCTTGTCACTTTCATTTTTCTGCGTGTATTTGAGTAACTGATGGATATTTAAGATTTCTTGGTCTTGCCACTTTCGTCTTTCTGCGTGGATTTGGGTAACTGATGGATATTTAAAACTTCCTGTTGCTGCTATTTTCGTCTTTTTTCTGTATGTCGTTGGGTAAATAAGGAATAGGTAAGATTACTTGATGTGTTGTCACTTTCGTCGTTCTGCATGTCTTTTGGTAAATATATATATTTAAGACTTTCTGTTCTTGCCACTTTCGTCTTTCTGCGTGATTTGGGTAAAAGCTGTATGCTTAAGATTTCATCTGTCTTGCAACCTTCGTCGTTCTGTATGTCTTTGGGTAAATGATGAATATCTACGATTTTCTGATGGTGTCGGGAAATAGTGTTTATCATGTCAGAGAAAACTCTTAGCAAATCTACCTCTTTTTCCGTTTTAACCAGCACACATACTTTTTTCTCCAGTTTGTTCACTGTAGTTAGCCATAGATGTTGCTGTTTGATTTGAGATTACTTTTTTAATTTGCATTCTTTTCTTTGAAACAACTCAGAACCTTTTCTCGCGTCACAAGCTGTACCATCAGTTGCACATTTTATATTTTCACAGCACGTAATACATCTCTTGTTTCTATTAAGAAAAATAATAATAATAATAATAATAATAATAATAATAATAATAATAATGGCCCTAAATTATCTAGATCTGTACAGACAAATATATAAAATACATTAAGGAAAACAAATATCATGCAAAATAGGTATAATGGATTGGTGTACACAATAGGTATAATGAATTGGTGTATACTTTTATACAATGTGTTTTGGCCTTAGGAAGAGGAAAGTTATTAGATAGCATAGAGTGTAGTATCGATTGACTAGAAATTTTATTGAAATTATTTGTCCATAGAACCAATAAGAACTTTTTAAAAAATGTAGCCTTTCTTAAACTTATTCTTTCATAGTCGTGATCTTCAAATTCTTCATACATTCATGGATATTATCAACCCTGTTTGCATGGATAATTCTGATGGCTTGGTTTTGAAAACATTCCCACTTTGAATCATTACCCATATGATGTTGCAGTAGTCCAGATCAGGTTGAATATAACTTTAGTAAAACATTGTCCAGTGGTTTAAGGTTAGAAATACTTTAATTTGTTATAGTAACCAGATACTGTTATTCATCTTTTTGGTAACATTAATGATATGCTCTGACCATACCATATTGTTATTGTCACGTTTGCTCAGCCCCAGTTAGTAAGTCGTGTATAAACTAAGGTATTATTAAAGGCCATGGTGTGATGTCTAAACATTGCCGCTGGCTAGAGTTAACCTCTTACGCAAGGTTATCGTGACCAGAGAGAAGACCGACATCTTGAATTGGCACAGACAGTATATCGAGCAACTTCCCACCTATGTGTTACAGCTTAATTCTAAGATCATATGAACCCGCGAGGGAACGGGGCGTGTCCCAAATCCGTCCCCACGTGGATAGACAGCGAGAATGACATTGTCCGCTAAGTTTGATTGGATCGGTCAAAGCAAAACCCAATCGGAATTGGAATGGAGGGTGTGATAACAATTTCGATCCGACTTACAACTTCTAACTAGCACGCGAAAAGATAGTCTCACCTACGAAGAATGCTGAGCAATATAGGGTTACTCCAAGGAAGCCACTCGTAATTTGGCCGTAACGTAGAGCAGATTCTAAGGAAAGTCAAAGCTTCGTAAAGGTCAGTATGTTATTTGCTCGGTTTCTGCAGAAATTCATACAAAGATGAAATATATAAACAAATACAAACAATAAACTAATCAATAGCTATAGCACACATGGCAACCACAAGTAGGGCAGGAGGGGCTCCCTAAATGGTCTGAAAAGATCAACGAGGGAGAGACCCTTCCAAAAAAAAGGATTTTTGCAGAATATTACGGCATTGTAATTGTAATTATGTGTAATATGTATACTTAATTAATATGTTCGTTTAGTACGTATAATTACTTTTGTAGCGTTTAATTTACATGCGCATTTGACAAATGAGCATGAATATTATGTAGAGAATTATGTACATTGTTAGCTTGTTGTCAGAGTTAATTTTGTAATTCGCTAATAGGTTACTTCTTAGTAAACTAGTGCATTTATTCATGTGATATGTTATATTTTACACATGCTTGAATTGTGAATTAGGAAAATAGTTGAAGTGTGTAAGATTAGTTAATATGGATATATGGATACATCAGAGCATGGATATTTGAATATGTGTGTACTTTGTATGAGTTGTATTGTAAATAAATGTGTCTGATGCTTGTGATATTGTTTAGTATAATGGGATTAGGAATATGTACTTATGTGACGCAATTTATTGATGTATGTATGAGAAGTAATTGATCTCATGCTTTTATTACGACGTTGTTTTACCATACAAGAACGTATGAGTATTTCGATGTGAATGAATCCGTGACCGATGAAATTTAATAGCCGTTATCTGATGATAGGCTGGGTGTAGTGTTAGATTAGACGGCTTAGAAAAATACTGTACCGTCCTTGTGTTTTCACAGGAAGTTTTTGGGGGACAGAACTTCCCGTTCAGTTAAGTCCCTGGTCTCTAAGAGGGAGACGGAAGTAAGACTAGCAGAGCAGGCGGAATCAACACGTCGAGTCGGTGGAAAGAGTAGAGGAGGAGAAGGAAAAGGAATCGAGGAGGAGGAAGTGGAGAAGGAGGAGGAGTATATAGAAGAAGAAGAGGAGAAGGAATTTGGAGACAGTCGGGAGGAAAAGTTGAAGAAAATGGATAAATAGGAGAGAAAAATACACATATAAGTAGAATACAAGGACAGGTGAAAAGTCACCTGACACTACTAATCAAATGATGCAATAGACTATAACAGAGTCGAGCGGAATGAGAGTACTTGGGGAAATTTTAATCATTGGACTAATGAATTATCATTAAATTGTTATTCGCTGAATTTCACTTTTTGTATATTGAATCATTTAACCGTCGGTATTGCTGATTAGGGGCTGGGTGTTTCACATCTATCTTTCACTAATTTAACTTCCAACCAAAATCGAGCCTAGATGGGACTTCTATAATAATGTAAATAGAATATTGGAGCACCCCACCCCAGCCATTAACACACCTACCACAGTGGCGACATAACAGCCCGACTCACCACAGTTATCAACTTGAACTCCCAAAAGTTTATAATTGTTCAGTTCCACGTCATTAAATGCATGTGGAGAATATTACTTTCAATTCTGTTACGTCTTTCTTGAGCATTTCTCAACAACACTTTGGTTTTGCCTAAAGTACTGACCATTCCATTATGTTTACACCATTTAGGGAGTTTTACAACATCATTATGTAAGTTTCGTTCGACATTAGTTTCAAATGACCTACTATCATGTCAGGTGACGTCATTAGCATATATTTACTCAATGCAAATACATATCATTTCTAAATGTAATAAATAGTGGTGGCGCTAAAATATACCCCTGAGTTATTCCACTTGTCATAAGTTTTTTGTCTGACATGACGCTATTTATGTCAACTTTTGTTTTCTTCCTTCAAATATAACTTAAACATATTTAAAGATTGTTGTTAAAATTAAAGCTTTAATTTTTCAAGTTAAAATATCATAATCGACTAGATCACAGATTTCCTAAAATTAACCAGCACAACTCCCACTAGTTCTCCATTATGTAAAGCATTGGGACATTTTTCAACCATACTATCAAGAGCAACTTCACATGAATAATTCGGGCAAGAAAATGCATTAGGGAGTTATGAGAATGTTTTCAGAGAATTTATTTTTATAAGACATGAAGGATGCCTAAAATTATTTATTTCATCACGAAGACCAGATTTATGAAGAGGTTTTATCCTTTTTCTCCAGAAATTTCCGGAATTTTTAAAGCTTGTCGCTCCGTGTACACCATGCACAAGTGACGTTACTTCCAACTACTTGGGCCTCCTCTTCAAGCAACCGCAAACATCTTTTCTGGTTGAAAAAGGCAACCTTTTAAAGAGGTCCATCTGCATTTTCCATTTTAAAATTCACGATGTTGAGGTTGCTAATATTCTGTTGGTAGTTCACGAGAGACAGACACATTTAACAGTCGTGGATCGATGCTCCTCCCTCCCACTCTTTGTTCCGTAAATTATCAGGATAAAAAAATTCTATCATTCTGAATGAACATGAATTGATATAGTCCAGTTCAGGAAACAACCCAATGAAACCATTTTTATCTTCCAGTTCACTGGTGTGTCCCTTAAAACGCAGAAGAATTTCTTTGGAAGAAAAGGTTTTAGTATATCGTTAATAAATTAAAAATTGTATCGAATGTTCGTGTGTTTGCTTGTTGGTTGTAAAATTTGTAAGAGCAAATACCAACCAACCAGCCAACCAAATAAAGAAACAAAACTTTGAAATGTAATAATATGCAATTTAGAATAATATTTTGAATGTTCACCAGAACTGGATGAACTACTGACCCATGTCTGACAGTTGATTTCGTCAATGGTATTCACATACAGAAAGTTCAGTAAATGAGTTTCATCCCAAAGCACGCGCTTTTTTATCTTGTATCTGTTATTCAGCCATTGTTCTGCAAGTATCCTTGGCGAACGTAAATCACGCTGGAGATAAGACTTGACCACCGACTTGTTTTAAGCAGGTTACTCGCTTTCATTGATAGGTAATGTTCATCGGAGCAGCGATAAATTACAAGATACGACGCGCCACAAATGTCAAGATAAAATCTTCTCCTGAGAAAATGAGGAATAGAAGGGGCGTAAATTGGCATTTAGATGAGGCCAAGAAGGAAATACCAAGTATATTTTGCATAAACGTTCCATACTGTGTCATCTTGCTATGACTTTAAGGCTTCGAAATATTTTCAAACAATACAAATAGCATGCCTATCGTTTGTTTTTTAAAATGAATCGTCTTACGGTGTTCCAGTTGTAAGTCACATGCTTATTATGGATAATAAGCCGTTCTGAGAGCGTAAACAATTTTTTAGATAAAGTTTTTTTTTTGAATAAAATGTATCATGCACAAGTAGATACTTTATCTAAACACCCGCGACATCGTTGACGGCTCATGTGAACTAGGTGGTTAGAGATTCCGCCTCCAGTGCGGGAGGCCGCGGATTCGAACCCATACCAAAGACTTAAAAATGGTACTAACAGCTCGTTCGTTAATTAGTTTAGTCAAGGATATTTGTCTGAAGCTGTGATTGATGTAAAAGATTAATGACTGAGAGGAAAAAAGGAGACCTGTAATTGTTATTTTTGATCCACTTTTATGAATAGATGAAACTTCTACTTGCTTCAATGAATTAAGAAATACACAAGGAAGAAAGAATCATAAATGATTCGATTTTGAACCTCAAACCTCACAAACTTCTACAATACGAGAAATGGATCAAAATCCAGGACGCGTTGAACTAAAAAGGCCAACACAGTCAACCATACTATTGTTGCTTAATGACTCAAGACAAGAGGGACTTTAGCTAAAAGAAAGGAACTAAATTACTTTTATGTTTGTCTTCTGTGCATGTGTCTTATTCTCATATATGGCATTGTTCTTTTCTTAACAAAATGTAATATTGGTTGAACGGACAAAAGCGATTAGAAATTCAAAATGTGAGAACAAAATTGACATTAACTCGAAATCACTCAGTTTAGGTGATGTGATACATTAATTTTCATCTTTATCAGATATTTGGACTCTTATGTAATGGCCTGAATTATTGATTTGGTTTTGTAGTAGATATGTTTATCTCTGTCTGTTTCCTGGACTTTGGAAATTCCTTATGAAGTGCCAGGTCTACTTATTGTTTGCTACACATTTTATTTTATAATTTTAGTAACAGCTGACATTTTGTAAACATTAAGAACTTTCTAGAAGGTTATTTCCCATGAGGTATTTGTTAGAAAATGCTAATTGTGACCTGAGGTCAAGTGTAAGACTACATAATCTTGTTAATGGAAAGACTGCAGTGTTCATTCGTGCTTAAGATCTAGCAGAATCAATTTGCGTTATTGTTGTGTCTAGTATTCATTTGGGCTGGAATATTATTTCTTGCAATTTTTCAAGTCAACGATTTTTCTCTGGAAATACACAGTGCTCTTAAAAAATAATATTCTTGAACAGATACATTCACTGGGATTTATAGTGAATACAAAACTTGGAATTATATTACTGGGTTCTAACAAAGACTGCTGGCACATCAGCATTATACAGGCTGCCGCAGACACATCAACACATTCAGATTTGACTTAATTTGGATTTCTACTTAAGTTTATTCAGAACTTTAAATTATTAGGACTTGTGTCTGCAATTCTAGGATTATTTTGGAATTTAATTCGCAATATCGTTAGTTCTTTTTTCATTTTCACTTTGTATTCTATGGAAATAAATTATTTTATGAACTTTCACTCTTTCCTGTTACTTATTTTACAAGCATAAACTCGCAACACTTCATAAGGCTTTGTGTAGCTGTAGCTGGTCTGATTCTAATGGGATTCATCAATTTTCCCTTTGTCCGCTTTTTTCCTGCCCCGGTTGGACATATTTTGAATAATACACTGAATACGTGTGAGGTGTTCGTAGAAGTATTTACGGATGGTCGTTAACCCGAAGAGGCTGGAAAATCCTATATCATATAGGTGTCTCTGATTTATCGTATGTGCGTTTTGCGAATATTGCCAGATACAACAACGATAATGGAAGAGTAAAAAAATTACAGGCAGGCCAGTCTTTCTTGAAAAGGGCATAAAAGTATGTCACTAACAACAAATTTCACCATTGAATAATTGAATAAAATGAATAAATGTTTCATGTCATATTTTAATTACAAAATAACATTTTCAGAATTTAAAAAAAAACAAACAACAATTCCTTAATGATATATGAACAATATAAATTCAATTCTTTCATTAGATATGAGAATAAAATTAATATTTATCATGCCCCAGATGGTCTCATTCATAAATTAACACATTTCTGGGTATTAGATGTTGGTCATACCAAGTTCATTTGGCACAGCCAGTCACAAGACCATGCACTTCGGACTTCACAGGTAAAAAGGAAGTCATCGTATTACGTAATTCAATCTGAAAATATGTCCGGCTACGTTACATACCTTTGTACTACAAAACACTCTTTGAGGCAGATCGCGACACCATTGATCTCCCTTAGTGTCTTTACATTATTGGTCAACTTAGGTGTCTTTACTCAGATTGTGACCTTATTGATATACTTTGTTGTCTTAATTCAAATCATGAAATTGATGATCTCCTTTTGGTGTCTTTACATTATTGGTATAATTTGGTGTCTTTACTCAAATCGTGACAATATTGATCTACTATTGGAGTCTTTACTCAGATCGTGATATTACTGGTTTACTTTTGATGTCTTTACTCAGCAAACTTTAATCCTTATTGTAATTTGAGATCCTTATGAAGGACTTTCTGCAACGCATTAATATAAAGGGTGAGATTTATGTTTGCGAGAAGACACCATACTAAATTTTTATTTATTGAAAAATGTTGTATAACCTGGGACGACGCAAGCCTTTGCAATTAGTTTTCCTTTTATCATATGACGGTCTTTTATTGTTGTAGTATTTTAATTAATTTCTGGAACAACGTTTACGTAGTCTGACCATGCATTATATGTTTGTTTGCCAAGCAAAACAGTTGAAAGTTAAATTATATGGTAGACTGTGTGCAGTACAATTATATCGCAAAATAAACAGCGCAAAGATAAATTACTGGATCATGACTGAACAAAAAACGGGACAGGAAAAGATTCGTCGTGACAGAATCATCTTGTTTGAGAGGAAATTAGTGAGGAAGGTGAAAGAGATGAATTGCACAAATATTACTTAATCATGGGACCAACATCTCTAAGGGAAAACAATTATACACGTGTCAACTAACCTCTTCAGTTCTGGAGGTAAAAAGTAATTATTACGCTTCTCTGAACACTTTCACAGCAGATAGCAGTTACATACGAGGAACAAATCGTCCTCACGTACACACGGCCCTGGTTTTCCCCGTCACCGACACCTCGGGTTAATGTTTTATTTATTTGTCTCTCAGACAATTGACATGAATCAAATCCCTTTCTAATACGTTTCCTCCCCAAGTTTCTATCAAACTCTTCTTGTGTCCTTACATACATAAAATGTCTCTTTCATAAATAAAAAACAGTTATTAAAGAGGAAGTTTACGAAATACTAAGTACGCTGAGAACTTATAAACCAAATTATTGAGGATAAACATTCATGTACGGAAAGGGCGACTTAGTGTACAAAGTTTACTTAGACATCGGATACCCCTCTTTTTCAAAACTGACCTCCTCCACAAGTGTTGTTTTGCTGAGCTTTTTAATATAAAGAAAACAAGATCTTTCTTATAAAGATATATAATCACATGCCTTTGGCGTGCAAGCACAAAACCAACATAATATCGTTACGCCTGCTTCAAGTTCATCTAAAGTTGCGCTGTACAAGTCGTATATGTGGAAGCCCTCGGTGAGAGATCTCGGCTCATTCCGGAGTCGAACCGTAACAAAGCTGGCCAATAACAGATTCGTTCCGTACAGATTAAATTAGGAAATCAGGACAATCGCGGTTGACCTATACTATCAAACGTCGTCGGTTTCAGCCGAAAGCTTGTCATTTTTTTTTTTATCCGTGCCTTTGATCTAGTATCGCTTTGTAACACTTGTTGTTATTGAACAATAAACAGCAAACATTGTCGGTTTCGGAATAACCGTAGTAAGTCAAGAAACAATACTGTAGCTATTGTAGAATAAGCGTGTTATTTTGCGTAACATCTAACAAAAGATTTTTATAAAATCAAATAGCGTGTATATATATATATATATATATATATATATATATATATATATATATATATATATATATATATATATATATATATATATATATTGTATTACCAAATAGGCAGAGTAGGCACCGGCCTGTGGGCCCCACGCCTTTTAGGGGCCCCGCGACAACGGATCAAAATAATATTGATTTGATCTTGAAAGAAAATTACAATCAAGCTTTCTTAAATTGTTTTCATAACAGAGAAGAAAAAAAAAACGAATTAAAGAAACAAAAACTTTACGTTAAAGACTCCTTAAAGAAAATACTGTATTAATGTAGGAGCGGGGGGAGGGGGGGCAAGATTTTCACTGCCTAAGGGCCTCCACGAGTTTTAATCCGGCACTGTATATGCATGTATGCTATCTCTCCCAGTTCATCTTTTTTCTAATTTGTTTTTAGTCATATATGTATATTCTCCCAGTTATTCAGTAATTTGCATCAAGTTTGAAGGAGACTTATATTAACAACTTCTGATGATTTCATCATTTTACTCAGTCCTTCACGGTTTATTCTACCTTACTGCACAATGAATCTTTAATTAAAGTGTACATCAACGTGTTCATCTAGGTGTGATAACTCAGATTAAACTATATATTAATTGTTCTAAAATTTAATACTAAAATATATTAACCAAAGACATTTCAATTCTAGCTATTGAATGCTCTGCGCCTTAATTTTTTTATTTTTATTTTTAAACGTCCAGACGAAAATTATTTATCGCTAGGGACTTTTTCATTGGTTGCCAGGTACTGAGCTGGTTCACGAAAACAGGACGTCAGGTCTATCATTTAGACTATCTGGGAAGTTGGAATTTTGCCTTAAAAAGCACGTGACATTGTGACAGAACAGAGCACCACATTACAATCTGTTCATACTGGATAGCACAGTTAGGTTGGCCTCGTCCAAAAATGTCCACGTACTTCAACACTGATATTTTGTTGTACTATATGTTTTTTCTCCAGGCGGATATAATAAGCTTCCAAGGGATATGGATTTGTGAGGCTCGAAATAATGTGAATAAGTGCAGAAATTATGAAACTGTTGGAATCTGTGTTAGGTGTGATCTACAGCAGAATTCAAATGCTTATGAACTCCATTCAGTTTGGAGGACATTGATCAAGGACTTAACACGGTGGTTGACCAGAGAACCTGAACATTGATAGAGTAATTACGCACTGGTTGGCCTGAGGACACGGACATTCATAGAACAATTACATACAGGTTGACTAAGGACATTGATGGAGCAATTACACGCTGGTTGACCTGGTGACATTGGTAGAGAAATACACACTGGTTGACCTGAACACATTGATGGAGCAATTACAAACTGGTTGAATTTAGCACATTAATAGAGTAATTACACACTGGTTGACCTGAGCATTTTGATATAGCAATTACACAATAGTAGACCTGAGCACACTGATGGAGCAACTACACACTAGTTGACACGATACCGTTTACAATTCAATTACACACTGGTTGACCTGAGGACCTGGATGAAATCATTTCTTAAGCTTAAAGTGAAATGGAATAAAACTGGAATAAAGAAAGACATGAGTATTGTTTAAAACACTGTCAAATATAAAACATTTTGAAACAGAATTCTGGCTTGAAAGAGGACAAGAAAAACTTTACTTTTAATAAAATCAAATGAAATTTAAATTGTAGAAAATGAAGTCACGCAAGTTTGTTTTCTGAAGTACATAACTTTGACAGAGAAATAAGCACTGAAAAGAGTCAGTTATTCAAAATACAACAAGTTTAACTTTCTCTCAAAGTAATAGTAGAATATATGGTTCTTTGGAACAGGTATAACTGAATAACGCCAAGTGTCCTTTGGGACAGGTATAACTGAATAACGGCAAGTATCCTTTGGGAGAGGTATAACTGAATAACGGCAAGTGTCCTTTGGGACAGGTATAACTGAATAACAGCAAGTATCCTTTGGGACAGGTATAACTGAATAACGGCAAGTATCCTTTGGGACAGGTATAACTGAATAACGGCAAGTATCCTTTGGGACAGGTATAACTGAATAACGGCAAGTATCCTTTGGGACAGGTATAACTGAATAACGCCAAGTGTCCTTTGGGACAGGTATAACTGAATAACGGCAAGTGTCCTTTGGGATAAGAAGAATCGAATAACGGCAAGTGTTTTTCGGGACAGGTATAATTGAATAACGTCAAGTGATATTTAACCCACCTTTCCATGTACCATACTGATAATAACTGGCGACAAGTTTCAACCTGAACCCATTGACAAGTTGGTCAAATGAATTCATATAATAGCCTGGGGATAAGTCACTGCATACATATGTCTTCGTTAAGCAAAAGTGATCCAGTATTGTTTCTGTTATTTGGGTCACCTGCCTGAACAATTGATACCGCTCAGGCAAGTAATTGTGTGTGTGCTTAAGTCTTGCCAACGCTTTAGTAAACACGTTGTACTTTGTTCTTTTTACGACTTAAACTTTGCACGACTGAAACGCAAATAATTGCTAACCCTTTGGACCTGGTATTTTGCCCTCGGGCCTGACTTGACCAGATTTTATCCGTTAATTTAACATCATAGGGTGTGGCTTTAAAACTCATTTATCTGGCTAGCGCCTTGCAGGAAGTTGCCCATGCCTGCTTTGGATAAACCTTTTTACCGCTCCGGTGGCCTAGTGGTTAGAGCGTCCGCTTCGGATGCGGGAGTTCGTGGGTTCGATCCCCGGCCGAGTCATACCAGAGACTTACAAAAATGGTACTAACAGCTGCCTCGCTAGGCGTTCAGCATTAAGAAGTTTGTGTTAGGACTGGTCGGCCTGGTGTCAGGATAATGTGACTGGGTGGGACATCATGCTACATGTCTGCGGCATGATGCCCCAGTGCTAGACATCACTATAAACTGGCACATTGCAGACATCGTAGCGATATGACTGAAAAATTGTTAAAGCTACGTTAAAAATCAAAATCACATCACATCACGTTGTACTTTGTTCTTGTTACGACTTACACTTTACACGACTGAAACGCAAATAATTGCTAACCCTTTGGACCTGGTATTTTGCCCTCGGGCCTGATTTAACCTGATTTTATCCGTTTATTTAACATCATAGGGTGGGGCTTTAAAACTCATTTATCTGGCTCGCGCCTTGCAGGAAGTTGCCCATGCCTGCTTTGGATAAACCTTTAGATCGACAGACTCGTTCCCTGGCCTGTTTTAACAACAGCTCTCAATATCTGACTGTCCTAATGGATAAGGAACCAGTCTAACGTTATATTTGCGCATTCGATGCTTCTATTTATTTTATTAAAGTATGCTATTTACTCAATAATTTCTCCGGAACATTTATTGGTTTGTGTCCATATATATATATATATATATATATATATATATATATATATATATATATATATATATATATATATATATATATATATATATATATATATATATGTTTCTGTGTGCGGATTGATATCAACTGATAATTAATATTCCTCAAAAGACGCAAAAGTAAGATTCTTTTGCGAGCGAGAAAATGCATATGACCTGCACGCTTTTAAAAGAAATCAAATTTTCCCTTTTGTCCTATATTATTTAATTTTTCAAATAATCTATTAATACATTAATCTCTCCTCAATTAAACAAATTCATATTGTTTATAATAACTAATTTCATTCTCTTATCGCGTATTTTGGCATTCAAAATCAATCATCGTGAGAAAAAAATCGTTTATTTTCTTTTCCAATGCGTTCATTGTTGGAACAGTTAAGTACACTTCCATTTTGTCAGATATAAGGCTGGGGATTAGCGGATAATGACCTGTTATCATTTTTACAACTGACGGTATCAACATTCTCTAATACAATTTTGAATAGAAGTGACTGACAATTATTTCCATGTTGAATAATTGGTGAACCAGTTATGATATTTCTTGCTTTGTTTATTCAATTGCAATGAGGCGCAGTAGGGGACACGCTTGGGTTAAATGAGAAAGTAGTTTAAATTTAAAATCTCGGGTGTCGAGAATTCCAAAAATCAGATTGTTGTTTTAAACATCTGCTCTAACAAACATTTCCGATAGGAAACGTTCTGGTTGCTGCGCGACTTTTGTCCAGGTTATTATTATTATTATTATTATTATTATTATTATTATTTGTAGTTGTAGTATTATTGAGTAAGGAAATCTTCAAAGGGAGTATTAGATTTGTAAAATTCGAAAAATCCAATGTTTCATATGTAGTTGATCCATTGCAAAGAAAATTCACGTTTATGTTCGTAGTTAATAAAAGAGGCACTTCGCTACAAAAGCCAGATTGTTGAGGAGAACGCCTGATATCGTGTTTTTTTTTAAAAAAAGTCCCGATGTAGGAAAATGGCGGCAAAGAAAATCCCCGAGCCCGACAGTTTGGAAACATTAGTTTAGTAAGACAGAGATAGTCCACTCATAACACACTCTAGCGCATATTTGTTGCACACAGTTCTAGTGCACTTGTTTTATTTGGCTCAACATTGATACAGCCGTTGTTAAAAGGTCATATTTTGTATTAGTGTGTTCTACTCACTAAATCATCTCAACAGCAAGCAGGACGCTTATGTTGCCCATAACCATTGAGAAAATGAGCAATGCACAAGAAGGCCAGGGTCTCATTTTGAGACCACGATCAACACAGTGATATAAAATGTGTGACCTTGACCCAGTACTAAAGCTGGAGTGAGCATGTTGCGGTTTAAATTGTCTTACCATCGTAGCAATTCATCGAATGTATAACCAAAATCTTTACGCAAATTTTCAATATGACTGTGACACAACGATCAAAGGGACAAAAGGTTAAGTATAAGCTTCATAATGATTCACCCCAAGCATGAAGAAAATTCATCCAGTTGTTCAGCAAATGAAACAAAAAATGAAAGCATAAAGCATAATAAAAACCTCAACGATCGTGACCATGACCGTGAAGTCCAAGGGTCAGTTTACATGTCAACAAACGAATTTTCTTAACTTCGTTATGACTCATTACATGTATGAACATATTCATCAAAGAGCTAGGGAAATATATGCAAATGAAGACTCTTTCACCAAAACCTTATTGTAAACTTTACATGGCCGTGACCTCGACTCCAAGGTCATAGGGGTGAGCAAGCATGTCGCAAACTAAATTTTGTTAACTTTCTAATAATGAATGCCGAGTCTGAGGAAGAGTTTAAGAAATATTGGCAAATTATTTTTTTAAAGTCAAAACCATAACACATTTTTCTGTGAACTTAGCAGGGTAAAATGATAAAGTGAGCATGTAATAAGACAGATTGTCTTTGAGTTATATTTATTCCTGCCATGTGTGATTAGAACCTATGCACGCAAATTAACCTTAACTGTTGATAAAACAGACGCCGTTGTCGGCGAAATGACTGTTATGTCTCATTTCCTATTAACATGGACTCAAAAATTAAAATTGAGTGATGTACTGAAGATAAATAAAAAAAAGATTACAGTGACCTACTTTAGTAGATATTTTGTTGTACTCACTTAGTTTATATCTGCATGCACATTTATATTGCTCTGGGACAAAGAATACAAGCAAAATTGGCCAATGAAAAACAAACAATTTGAAAACAGTCTGTAGTATAAGAAATTCAGGTATGAAAATAAAGAAAAAATGTAAATAAAGATAATTTGAGACATTGTTGAAGCAGGTTTTATTGGGGCGGGCGGGGGGTGGGGGTGGGGCAAGTAGTTTCACCCAGTCATGGATCAGATAGTCATCCCATGTCAACATTACAAAATAAAACAGGTGCAAGAATAAACACAAGAGTACACGTAAAACAATTTGCTCCATTCTTATGAGGATTTCTCAGCATAGGAAGTGGAACCTTCAACCACCGCTGTGTAATTCAACTGAGAAAATGTAAAAACTCAGCATGTGAAATGGAACTTTCAACACAAACAACGTGGTTCAACGTGTGAAATTGGAAATGTCGACATACAGCATTAAAATTTCAACCAACTCTGTAATACAAACTTTAAAATCTAAAAGTTTAACATACGAAATTACATTTTTAAAAACGCGGTGCAATTCAAGAATACAATTTAAAAACGCGACACATAAAAGATAGAAGTTGTAACGCAAGCAATCTGGTTCAACATGTGAAATTGGAATTCTGGACATACAACATTTAAATTTCAATCACAACTGTATAATTCGAGATACAAATCTAAAATCTCCACACCAAGAAAGAATAGAACTTTCAGCCATCGCCGTGTAAGTCAACAGATAAAGTTGTAAAACTCAAAATATGTAATGGAACTTTTAATGCCAACGATTTGACTAAATATATAAAATTGGAATTTTCGACACACGGCACCGAAATTTCAACTTGAACTTTCTCATTGGACCAGCTTTTTCGGCTACGGCGCCTCGTCGATTGCTCTTATGTTCACATATTTTATGTTCTATTCCTTGTTTTGCTGTTGTGTGATAAATTGTTACAAATTAGATTGAGTTACAGGCCAATATGTAGTGATACAAATGTTTTTAGGTCCAGTTAGAGGACATCCGACATGAAAAAAGTGTCTGGAAAAACCTACTCGTGTAAGTAAAATAATTAGTTTAGCGAATGCTATTTTAAACTGTTCTACGAAAGACAGCCAATAATTTCATTGTATATGCTTCGCTTTTGATAATTTGCCACTTTGTAAACCTTTGTCCTGTAAACGTTTCATTTTGTCATAGATCCGGTTTATACAAACTTTAATACACGTACCATTGCACATATGAATGCCCGGCATCGACGGTTGAGTTGCAATGCAATTATCTTTGCTAAAAGGCCAACTGGTTTATAATAATATAAATATTATAAATATTGCCCCATTTAGCCTCTGAATGGTGATCAACCTTTTGTTTAGCACATGTACCATTAATCTATAAAATAGCAATTGGGTTAATTAGGAGGGCTTTATCAATATAATTCAAAGTCAAGGGTTAGGAATCTTGATTGACCTCATTGTGATCCTATCATTGTCTCTCACAGCTCTGAGATTGAGACGATAAACTAACCGAGAATGTCGGGTAATTTGGAACTCGTAATTTGAGAATACGCAGTGTACTCTCGCTAAGTGTACATGAACACACATATAAGGATGCTTAACGAGAAAAAGGAATTGAGCTTAAAGCAAAAAAAAAAGGAAATCCAGCCTAAAAGAGATAGGAGTGAGAGGTTACGTGCCCACTCTTTACCTCATCTATCCTCTTACCGTTTATATTTGCTTATAAGTCGCGTGAGACTGCAAACAACAAAGATCCTGATCTGCCGTAGTATTATGCGCCTGCAGATGAGAGTCTATGTTCTTTGTTCTACTGATTACTTATACTCCTAACAAACTGCATAGACCCAGATCTGCCGGCGCATGATGCGACTTCAAATATGGGTATGTGCAGTTCGCAGTTTGACTCGTCTTACAGGCGAGGAAACACGGTATTTGTTGCCGTTTTGATAGTGATCTAGGTTTAATTGACATGTTGAATGTTTTTTTCCTTCAGACTTACAGATGTCAGTCACGTATAGACGTGAAATTTCCTGGTTCATCTGTGTCAGCTTCGCTCATTCATTTCCTCTCGTCTTAGATGACCTCTGAATAAGCCAAAGCGCCTCCCTTCCTGTCCCGTTATTGTTGAGTCATGATATTGTAATTCATTAATAAGCATTGTTTCGCCTGGTTATTATATGACGTGATGGATGCTGAACACACACACACACACACACACACTAAAGCTGGGTACCACGAAAAAAATGTGTACCTCGGTATTTACGAACATACCCCGATACCTAACATGGTATACCGCAATTATATTAGGGACCAATAATTAGATGTCCTGCGACAGGGGCCGGACACTTTTTTAAAGAAATATTTCACATGTCAATAACTGCACACACAAAAAAGTGTTCTGACAGAGCAAACTAATACCGTTTCATATTCATACTATCATGTGAATACATATTTTGAGATAAAATAAAGTATAATATCTTAGCTCAAAAGAAAATCGCAGCGCACCCCTCCCCACAAGAATTAAATGGTCAGTACCTTATTGTATATGCATTTACTTTGTGTATGTTAATTGTTCTATACGTTGCAATTTAAATACTTCAGCTATCGTGAGTTGATTAAGCTTACACTTTAGCTGACACCTTGTAAAGCGGTCCCGAGTGGCCGAAAGCGCTCACCGTTACGGATCACTGCCATCTCACCTCTGTCTGCGTGGGTTCGAGTCTCGGGTTTGGTCAATGTGGATATGTGAGAAAGCTTGCCTGTAACTTCTCGTGGGTCGGTGGTTCTTTCCGGGGTTTTCCCGGTTTCTTCCGCCACCATTAATACTGGTCGCCATGTATAGCCTATCTTGTGCTGAAAAATGGTGTTAAACCCTACAACAACAACAACACCTTGTAAAAGACATTGTGCTGACGTCAGAGAACTTGGTCATAAAAATAGAAGTGTTGACACCAAAGCCTACAATTTGCTAGCTTTGCACAATGCCCTGTTGATATAATATGTAGGGCAACTTCAAATGGGATGTCATCACCCAGGCAATATATATAAAGATGAGGATCACTGAACAGAAAAGACATTGGCTCAACAAATGAGGAGATATATAGTGGACTCGAGAAATCAAGTACAGTTAATGCAGAAAACAACCGCTCCTCTGATTTGAAATCTTCCAAAAAGGAACACGTGTGTTAAAATTACCATTAATTAGAAAATAGCTAAAACACGATATTTATTTTAATTTTTTAATCCAAATTTTTCACAAACCTTTGGAATATAACCGATTATATTTCATGTCTATCCATTTGACCATTAAGATGGCATACGTGACATGTGGCAAACGTGTGGCTTAATGATTTTGAATATAATTATATTTGCAATATTCGAAATTAGTTTCTGACAAAAACAATTGTTATGTGTGTGTGTGTGTGTGTGTGTGTGTGTGTGATAGAGAGATGGGTGGGGGAGTACGAAGTCTCACTTATTAAATTGAAAAAGTAAAAACACCCAGATAGACTTCATCTCAAACATTGTTCCATCTTCCTCTATTTTGTCTTCGCTCATTTCTTTACCGATCCCTATTTTCCTCCGGTTCCCATATAATTAATACCCCGAGTCCTCCAGTTCCCGCATAGCTAGTAACTGTCCAGCTATGTAGTGGATGCGTTTCTGCCAGAAGGCAGCAGAAATCAGCTTGCATCAGTATTTCGAGAAAAGCGAGAACGCCACCTGTGGAGAGCAATTGAGCAACCTCTCGAAGGGCGGATGGGTGTGGACTAGGAAATATTTTTGAAAATATATGTCGCATCTTTACTGGAAAAGTATATCGCTACTCCTGGATGTTTGTGCGTCATCATTTATATTTATTTGGTGAAACACATCTATCTATACTGGAAAACATATATTGCTTGAGCAAACTTTCAGCTGACCCCCCCCCCCCCAACTGGTCAGTGCGTCATTATAAGATAACCTAGAACGTTTCAATAGGTTTTAATTATGTTTGAGAAGTAATTGAATACACCAATACTCAGAACGACAAGTTCTGAAAAAAATTGAAATTGGAAGTAAAGACTGTAGATCTGTGAATCATACAATACTTACGGCTTTTACCACAAAGTTAACAACCTAAATGTTTCCTCACGTGAACCTGCCGGACCTTGATACAATACTTACATTATCCTCTCTGGGCTTTCCTCTACCGTTAGTACTCGTTAGGAACTTCCTTACCGTAAATATACATAAGATGCCTTTAAATATATATGCACCTTAATAAAATAATGATCTTAAAATTCAGATGTCATCGATAAATTCGATGACAATTATAATAACACAAATGTTGCCAAACGGTGCTAAACAAAAAGCAACAAAATTTCCCTATGTTTTGAACTAAGATAATGTCTTCCATAGGGGAGAATAATGGACATAAAGAAAGACACACACACACACATATAGTGTCACATAAGTAGAAAAATAATTAAACAACAAACATTACCTGTATGATGAACTTCATCTCTAAACAGGAAGGTACTACATGTATACGTATAACGCGAGCAAGTTCTAAAGCAAACCAAGAGCATGTTAGCATTGTACTTCTTAGGATCTCCTAATTATCCACCTCATCACGATTCATTTAGTTTGCATAAGGCACCGTCTATCGCGGTGCATTATCTTCGCCCAGATGATAATAATAATAATAATAATAATAATAATAATGATGATGATGACTTGATGTCATTACAAAAGTGGAAGGCTGAACGAACTGATGGGGGAGAAATTTGACGCAGGGCCGAAAAACAAAACAGTTATGAACTAGAACTTTCCAATCAATCCAAATTGTCTGGGTTCATATCTGCAATATCCAGTATTTCTTCTTTGTTTGTTTTTTCTGTATGGACACGTTCATTTTCAATTTGATGTGATGGACACCATTTTGGGCTACTGGACAGAGTGTCCGACTGAAATGAAATGGTTGGCCAGTTTTGTGCTTACCTTGTTTCTAATACGACTTTTGTGATTGTTCGTGATTTTTCAGACAGTTGTTTTGACATCAGGTAGAATGGTACAAATCTGGCACGTGAATACGTAAATACCGCTTTGACTGAAAAATTCAAACCTTTCATTGATAGTGTACTTTTACTCCTTTGTATGAACTCTTGTTGTAGTAGTCTTGGATATCTGCACGCAAATTAAACGTTTGTCTTTACATATGTATGCCCGTGCTTCGGTATTATGGTTTGACTTTAACAAAGCAGCTTTGTATTTTAGGTTTTGATGAGCAGCGACAGGTGGTTCTTTGAAATCCACATTTATGGGGTACAGAAGATGAACAAAGTTCATTTGGTGATTTATTTACCAATGCATAGTAAAGTTTTGTTCATCAACACAAAGTCAGTATTGCAGCTGAATTTTTTAAAAGGAAATTTACTCGCGACCTCAGCCCATTCACATCCAATGGTAATCTTTTGTTGAAAGCCCTCGTGAGAGCCTAGGGTGAAAGTCAGTTTACCTATATATATATATATATATATATATATATATATATATATATATATATATATATATATATATATATATATATATACGCGACTGGAGATTAAATTCGCATAGCTAGTGATGTGGCTTTTGTGTCAAAATCAATTAAATTGTCGCCAGAGTTATGTCCAGATATGCTTCGATATGATATCAAGTCATTTTTGTGGCAGTTTCCTGGTGCATTTATAATTCACGAGGAAGGGATTTACACGACTGTTAGGCCTAATACACATAATAAAATTTTACCCAAGGGTTTGATAGTGCTCTCCCAATGATTTACAAATATCAGGGATTTTCGAGCGAATGTACAAAGCATCACCGCACCCGCGTGGTGCACTTGCCATGGAATTATAATTGTATTTAATAAGTACATGATTGTATTTAAGAAGAACACCGGTGCCTTCAATAGAAATATGCAGGATTTGCCTATGGATATGGATACTAAATATATTTATCGTCGATGATTAAATTTACATTAGTACCGTGTGTCGTTTATGTCAAAATCAATAAAACTGACGCCAGAATTGTTACGACTAGATACGTTTCCATCTGATATGAAGTCATGTCTTCGGCAACTTCCCGGTGCGTTTGAAATCTACGAGGAAGTAATTGATACAGCTGAAACAAATTTTTGTTTTTGTTATCATTAAAATGAAGATAAAAACCCAACTGCCCGTTCGACCTCCAATTGAAAAATTTACCATTATGAAGGGGCACAAATACTATCAAGTTAGACTTACACAAATTCAGTCATGAAAAATATCGCTTGTTGGTAGAATGGTAGCTTCAAAAAGTTTCTTTAAAAAAAATCAAATGCATTAATATAAGGTCAAGAATATTTCAACTTTAAATACTTTTAGATACAGTCTCAAATCGAAGGTAAGATTTTGCTGACTTCAATTGCGCAAAATACATCTAAATAGTGTCAATTTCATTGATTAACAGTTTTCTATTATCTGTTTTCCAGTTATTGTGCGGCGAAAATTGTTGCTGTACGTAAGCTGTTTTTCAGTCATTGTGCGGCGAAAATTGTTGCTGTACGTAAGCTGTTTTTCAGTCATTGTGCGCCGAAAATTGTTGCTGTATGTAAGCTGTTGTTCAGTCATTGTGCGGCGAAAATTGTTGATGTACGTAAGCATGTTCGGAAATTAGGCTTGCCCAGCAAATCGTTTTAATCTGGGCTATCGCTTTGTGCAAAATTCACTAAACGGGCGTGAAGATAACATCTATGAACGAATCGAAGCATCGAAATTTTGGCCCTTTTTATTGTTACTTTATTGTTTGCTCCATTCGATGTGCGCACAATGTAATTGTGTTGTTTTGCCGCATGGTCCACTTTCAGGACTAGTAATGAACGTAAATTACCATTTAGTCTACATTTAGAAATGTCACCATGTGGCATAACTGTTTCCCATGATATTTTCAGGACCCTAATTGAACAAGATAGTTTGAAGCTAAAAATGCCAGAGAACAAAATCTAGATATGTTTTTCTTTTGTGTTGTTGTTATAATATTATCACTCCCTTGCTCCATCAAAGAGAAGTCGATATTCTTATAAATGCACGTACATTCTTTTATGTCCTCAGGGGTGTAACTACTGTCACCAATGTGCAATGATGTATACTGGTAAGACAATTTCATTAAAACTGTTGAAAAGGTTGAACCAAGTTTTAAAAAACATCTAATACAAGAAAGGCGAGAGGTGAAGTAATTTGTAAAGTTATTCTTGAAGCTTTCATGCAAGGTAACTTCACTGAGAATTAGTTCTGCATCAGAGACGGATAGTGTTAACCCATAGATATGGAAATATTCCGAATTTCAAATAATGTTCAAAGCATCCGCGTGGTGCATTTGCTATAAAATTCCTATCGTATCAAGGAAGACGTTCACCGCCCTTCCTTACAAAGACAATGATCTGCCTATTTAGATGCACTATCTGTTAACGAAGTCGTAACGGGTTGTGTTATTTTAAAAAAAATTCAGGACTTTTATATATAGTATAGGCTATACTTCCCAGTGATATAAAGTATAGGCTATACTTCCCAGTGATATAAAGTATGGGCTATACTTCCCAGTGATATAAAGTATGGGCTATACTCCCCAGTGATATATCGTATAGGCTATACTTCCCAGTAATATATAAGTACAGGCTATCCTTCCCAGTGATATATCGTATAGTCTATACTTCACAGTGATATATAAGTACTGGCTATACTTCCCAGTGATATATCGTATAGGCTATACTTCCCAGTGATATATAAGTACTGGCTATACTTCCCAGTGATATATCGTATAAGCTATACTTCCCAGTAATATATAAGTACTGGCTATACTTCCCAGTGATATATCGTATAGTCTATACTTCACAGTGATATATAAGTACTGGCTATACTTCCCAGTGATATATCGTATAGGCTATACTTCCCAGTGATATATAAGTACTGGCTATACTTCCCAGTGATATATCGTATAAGCTATCCTTCCCATTGCTACATAAGTGATATATATAGTAAAGGCTATACTTCCCAGTGATATATAAGTACTGGGTATACTTCCCAGTGCTATATAAGTAAAGGCTATACTTCCCAGTGATATATAAGTACTGGCTATACGTTTTAGTGATATATCGTTAGGCTATACGTCCCAGTAATATATAAGTACTGGCTATATTTACCAGTGATATATCGTATAGTCTATACTTCACAGTGATATATCGTATAGGCTATACTTCCCAGTGATATATCGTATAGGCTATACTTCCCAGTGATATATCGTATAGGCTATGTTTCCCAGTGATATATCGAATAAGCTATATTTCCCAGTGATATATAAGTACAGGCTATACTTCCCAGTGATATATAAGTACAGGCTATACTTCCCAGTGATATATCGTATAGATCAGGGGTCTCAGACTCAAACCACTCTGAGGCCGAATGAGGGCATTTTAGATGGCGCAATGGCAGCACCACCTTTGTTGTCTCTCATGACACCCTGTGACGAAAATCATTTTTCGGGTCACAGGATACGGTTTGGCGGGCCTCGTGTTTGAGACCCCTGGTATAGAAAATGTTTCCCAGTTATATATATAGTAACGGCTATACTTCCCAGTGATATAGATAGTAATGGTTATACTTCGCAGTGATATATGGTATAGGCTATATATATATATATATATATATATATATATATATATATATATATATATATATATATATATATATATATATATATATATATATATATATATATATATATATATATATATATATATATATAATCTTCAGTCACACATTTGAGATGGTAAAGATGACCACGGATAATTTTCTTCCTGTCGCATTTCCGCTGAGTTAGAGTGTATAGGATTGTCTGATCTGCTTATTTTTTATATATATAGTTTCTACTCTTATTCTCCAAACTATTATTCGAGACATTGTCTTAAAGACAAAACAAATCCTATAGTATTTTTTAAAACATTGATATAAGCAATGCTGAAAATATGACTTTTAGAATGTAGTTACTCTGAATCTTTGCAAAAGACGTATTCATTATTATTACACACTTCAAGTAATATATTCGATTTCATTATTGTTAGCTTCTGTCTGGAAATCTTACAAAACATTTTTGAAAGCTTGATCTGTTTCTAGTATAACTGTTCTCAAACGAAATAACACGATATAATTTCTACCCATCAATACGAGTAATTTTTGTAATTGATGTATTGTCTTTAAAAAAAAATAGCATATCCCCCCAAAAATAGTATATCCCAGTGGGATTACTTGCGCAACGTCAGATATCTTCCAAAAATATACCACATTGACTTTAAGGTAGTTGTCTTCTGAGAAACAATATAGCCAATGGACAAACATAATACTCTGCTTTTGTCAAAGCTGTTATTTCGAAATGAGTTAATTTTAGTTTCAAATCAAATTAGTCGGATTCCGTTATAATAATCAAAAAGTATCGGGCTCATAACGATTCAGAATGTACTTGAACCCTTCAGTTCTTTTATTTTACACTGTCCTTCATCATTTCTATATAGAAAATGGATGCCGAGAAAATATTTAAAAAATAAATCTTCATAAATGAGCATGTTATAATCATTTTGGTATATATTTTGCTAAGGTTATCTGAACAAGAATGAACCATGTGTCCTTTATAATAGTGTCCTTTATAATAGTGTTTATCCAGATATTAGGATCGAATTTTTCTATGCAGTCATCAGAACCATGTTTGGTTTTCTTTCTGTAAATTATTTATCAAGACTCGTACTAGTTGCAACTAGTTTTTCATTCATTTTGCATTTTGTTTACTGACATTTCTATTAAAATCTGTTGAGATGTTTATCGTGCCCACAATATACGTATCGGTGTAATTAGTACGGGAAATGGAACAATTCTGTCATGAGTAGATTACTGTGTGATCGGTCTGGTGTCCTTGTGGATAGAGCGTCCGCCTCGGATGTGAGAGGTCGAACTCCGGCCGAGTCATACCAAGGACTTCTACAAACTGTACTAACAACTTCCTTTCTTGGCGCTTAGCATTTTTAAGAGGTTAGTGTTCGGACCATGCTCGGACTGGACGGCTGGTGTCAGGATAATGTAATTGGGTGGGATATCATAATATATGTCTGTGGCATGATGCCTTACTGCTCGATCAATATCACTATAAACCTGCCATAGCGCAGACATCGTAGCGATATGACTGAACAATTGTAAAGCTACGTTTAAAAATAAAACACACACACACACACAGACACACACACACAGAGCAAAGGGAACATACCGCTATGTACAACGGATCCCTCTGTACGAAGTACTCGCTTATAAATCAAGTCAAACGGCAAAAAAATAAAAAAAAATTCTGATCTGTCTTAGAATAATGCGCCTGCAGATTCAGGTATCTATTTTTTTCTACTGATTATTCCTATCCAACTGCACTGATACAGATTTGCTGCAGCATGATCGCCGGCAGATCTGGGTTTATGCAGCTTGCAGTTGGATTCGATTTATAAGCGAGTATATATATGTGTGTGTATATATGTAGATATATATATGTGTGTGCGTATGTATGTATGTATGTATGTATGTATCTATATATATATATATATATATATATATATATATATATATATATATATATATATATATATATATATATATATATATATATATATGTGTGTGTGTGTGTGTGTGTGTGTGTGTGTGTATGTTTATGTATGTGTATGTGTGTGTGCGTACGTGCGTGCGTGTGTGTGTGTGTAATGGAGCACAACCAGAATTATTTTTGTTACTAATCATTATCAACAAGAATTTACTACCTGCTAATGGTGTTGTTATCAATGCAAAGGACGCTTAACAAGCATGTGTGAAATAATCGAGATGAAATGAAGCATAATTGCAGATGTTATCTTTTCGTTGCCTCGCTTATTCTTTCTGTCCAATTGATTATAGCAGGAAGATAGATGCTTTGCCTCGACCCCAAGCGGAGTAAAGTTGTGAGATGTATGATTATTGTTGTGAGAGGAGATTTAAAAACAGAGACAAGAAGACAAAGTAAAATACATTGTATCCAGGATTTCAAAGATTGGAACATACAAATGTAAAACAAAACTCCACAAGCTGAAACATTTGAAACTTTGCTTGATCCAGTGTGATAAATTCAATTTTGGCACTTTCTTTTTCTACTTTTCTTTTTCTATGTATGTATGTATGTATGTATGTATGTATGTATGTATGTATGTATGTACGTACGTACGTATGTATGTATGTAGGCAGGGCCGTCTTAACAACATTGTAGGCTCTGGGCAAAGCAATGCACTGGGGCCCCCTACCGGCCCTACCCACCCACAGAAATTCCGCTAGATGTCACTATTTTTTTAAATTGAGAAACGGGCTTCCCACTGCACTTTTAAAGCAAATTAAATTGCCAAAAGATCTTTCAATATTCATTAACAATATGGGCAGCATGATGCCCCTAGAAGCATGAGGCCCTGGGCAACTGCCCAGTGTGCCCATGCCTTAAGACGGCACTGTATGTATGTAGGTAGGTAGGTAGGTAGGCATGTATGTATGTATGTATGTATGTGTGTGTGTGTGTGTGTGTGTGTGTGTGTGTACAAGGTCCTCATATACATACATGAGTGATTTTATGAGGTACTGAATGCTACATTTGTGCTTGTTGCTTACGTCTTTTTTTTTGCAAATTAAAATGTACATTTGACATGTTTCAGATTCTGTATCAACGCTATATATGAGAATATTTATTTTAGATAGTATAATATTCGAAATTACCAGTGGGTACTTATTCATGTCTGTATCGAATTATTGTCATAAACATATGTGAAAATCTGTCAATTTTCCTATCGTTCCAGTACTTATATAACGGTAAATGTGTCTCTGTTCGATTTTAAATCACGAGCTACACTTACATAAATGTTACAAACTAACTAACAAACTAGGGGACCGCTCCGGTGGATCAACCGGATAGAGCTTCCGCCTCGGATGCGGGAGGTCGCGGCTTCGAACCCAGGCCGAATCATACTAAAGACTTTTAAAATGGTATTAACAACTGCCTCGCTAGGCAATCAGTATTAAGAGGTTAGCATTAAGACTGGTTGATCTGTCGTCTGGATAATATGACTTGGTGGGATATCATGCTATATGTCTGCTTCATGATGCCCCTGTGGTAGACAGCGCTATAAGCTGACACACTGCATACATCGTAGGGATATGACACATTGTTAAAGCTACAATTAAAAAAAAATCAAAATAAACCCAAAAACAAAACTAGGGCCGGGTTTACATGACGAGCAAAGTACACTGACATGTATGTCAAAACCTGTGCAAACTAATGAAGTCTTAACCTGGATTTATCATACAATCCTTTCGGATCTGTTCACCATATAGCCTTTGATGCATTTGGTTTCTTACCACAAATTTACTTGAAAAGTTTTGTATAGGTTGATAAAGTGATATATTTAGCAGCTTTCTTTTATATTTTCTTTATATGTTTGACAGATCGAAAAATTCGTTAATATAATGCCTTAAAAAATATACATCTAAATTTACGAAATTCAACTTTTGCAAAAATATTACAATACAAATAAAGTAAACCTAATTCATTTGCACTAAATATTCCAGAAAATGAAAAAAAAAAAAAATGGGCTGATGTTTTAACAGGTTCTTTCTATATTAGTGCCTGACATAAATATAATAGTCTTCGTGTATCCGAATTTAAAATTAAGGCGCTGGATTTGATAACAGAAATGTATTCTTTTAAAGTGTTTTCAATAAATAAGTTCTTACCTTCTTGTCACCACTGGAATGGTACATGTCTAAACTTGTTCATTGTGCCTCCACACGCATGCCATCTCAAATTCAGTTCGAATTTTCCAAGGTTAATGAGAACGTATTAGTTCACACCTGATCGAAGTAGGCTTGTCTTCCCTTCAGCATTTATGAACAGTTAATTATTCGGATAAGCAGTCTGTCGTGCGAGACTGTCTTAAAATGTATCACTGTAAAGAACACGTTTCGAATATCACTTTTATTCGCGAGTAGCTGACAATGGTGGTGGTGGTGGTGGTGATTGCGTACGTGTGTGTGTGTGTGTGTGTGTGTGTGTGTGTGTGTGTGATTAGGATTTCGAACTTAGGTTTTTAACAGTGTTTGAGTCCTAAGTTTATAATGATGTCTAGCACTGGGCCATCATCATGTCCCACTCAGTCACATTATCCTGACACCAGGCCGACCAGTCCTAACACTAACCCCTTAATATTGAGTGCCAAGGGAGGCAGCTGTTAGTACCAATTTTATGTCTTTGGTATGAGTCGGTCAGGGTTCGAATCAGCGACCTGCCACATCCGAGGCGGACGCTTTAATCACTAGGGCTACCGGAGCGGTTTGGTGACTTTATTTGATGCAGTAATAAGCAAAATTCAGGGCTGATATTTGACTTGAATATCAAGGTTTTTTTTTTTTATCAAACCATTCATATGACAACCAACCAGTTTCATATAGTCTTCATATGACAGTAACAAAGAAACAGCTGTTGATAGGACACATTTTTTTTTCAGTATTTGCTCTTAGCGGCATCAGCCATAACATACTATTTTTATCATTATTTTGATGCCGTCAGTGGGATTCTAAAGTAGTGATAAGTGTCAGAAACGGTTATATTTTTAAAGAGAACAGTGAAGAACCAGTCCTCATGTGACATGTGCAATTGCAACTCTGCAGTGAAGATCCAGTCCTCATGTGACACGTGCAATTGCAGCTCTGCATGAGTCAACTTCATGACTTCATTAATCATGTACAATAGAGCGCTCAATCTGTGCAATTACAAATAGGTTTAAAAATAATAACTAATATCAAATGATAAAGCTTTATTCTAACCATTGTGTGTAGATGCTGGCAAAGCATAAAATACAGACGCATTATGAAAATATTTTTCTGTTTGTTTATTTTAGTTACTTCGTTTAAGAAATAAATATTCTTTGTGAATATTTAATCTACATTAAGAGGAATGAGAGTGGAGTATTGGCAACATGTTGATCAGTGTAGGGGAGAAATGATATGGTAGGCATGCAATCTGAGCTGGAAGTACTGATAAATTCACATCATGTGTTCTCCGGTGATAATGGGTGGAGCTCCACTATCTGTCGGAGGGAATGGTGTCATTCAGACAACCTCTCATATTTCTGCGGAACAAAAGCATGTTTCGGATGTATGTCGTCGTAGTGATTTGCAGAAAACTATAAATTTCGTTCGGCGGATGTTTCTTCGCAACCTCCCTCCCACACACACATGAACAAACAAAAGTCTATTCGAACTACGACTGTAAGACTGACCAAGAAAATGGGAATGACCTATTGCAGAAAAAGGAGAATAATTTTACACTGAAGATACAAATAAAAACAAACTAATGATTTTTGTTAAAAGCATGTGAGATTTTGCCTGCGGCAATCAGGTTAATTCCTTACACAACTGGTGGCTTTTATACTGAACCAACACTGCCACCAACCCCTCTTTTTTACATTCAGCAAAGAGCTATTTTTATTATTTTCCTGTGACAAGGCAGCTAAAAGAATCAGTACGTGCCATAAGCATTAATAAAGTTCACTAGTACTATAACAAATTAGCATATTTTTCACCACACCTCGACAATCTCGATTTTTAGATCTTTACCTCTGTAACAGACATACGTAAATACGTAAGCCAAGTCGGCTGTTCATTTGCAACCCAAGTTACGCATTTGATCTCCAGTGCTAGTCTAATTGTGACAGTCACCAAACAAGTCAACCCATTTTCAAGCCTAACTCAAAGTAAATCTAAACCACATTACAGATTTAGCTTCTTATACAATGTTAGGCTAATCATAATTAGGTTCATGCCTTCTACCTTAAAAATTAGGGAGGTGTCAAAATACGAAACCACCCGGTGAGACCATACATCCGAGAATTGAATGAGAAGTTCCGAATGGGAGGAGCTTGTGGAATAGATTTTAGATGCCGATTTTACGGGGTCGATGTTGAAGTCTCCAAGAATTATGTGATTCTAGTATGTTGAGCAAAGCTAGTGCACCGTGATATCAATTAAATGCATGCCTGCCTAATTTGACTGAAATCCAATAAGAATTAAGGCATTATTACGAGAGAAGGAAAGATGGCGTATTCGACAATCAGGGATTAGGACTCTGCTAAAACAAGATGTAGCATGCTGTAAACCTAACTAAGCAACACTGGTAATTAAGTGCGTGATTTGGATTTTTAACGTAGCTTTAACAATTTTTCAGTCATATCGCTACGATGTCTGTAGTATGACAGTTTATAGTAATGTCAAGCACTGGGGCATCATGCTGCAGATATGTATCATCATGTCCCACTCAGTCACATTATCCTGACACCAGGCCGACCAGTCTTAACACTAACTTCTTAATGCTGAGAACCAAGGAAGGCAGCTGCAAGTACCATTTTTAGAAGTCACTAAAGGATGACAAAAATCACTATTAAACCCAGTCACGGTATAATCCATTATCGAGCTAAATAAAATGTCTAAAAATTGCAATTGTAATTGTGGAGTTCGGTTACGAAAATAGAAGTGTCATGGACGGAAGCGAATTTGGAAGAAAAGAAGGACAGGCAAATGCAAAGGCCTTAATGAATATTAACCGTTTTTTATCAAGGGCCAAGGGAGTTTAAACTTTTTCAAACTTACGAAAGTATGGAAAAAGGAAGAACAATAAAGACAGAATCAAATAAAATGACACTCGGCGTCTTTTACCATTCTGCTAATTAAGATATTTTCAAACTGTGCATTGACCCATGGTCAGTTCTCCAAAATAGGGTAGTTGTTAATTATGCCATATGTCCATCTGCTGAGGACACGTGCAGTGCGTTTCAGCTGCTGTTTTCTTAGCTGACCACGTGATACGGACAGCTGATACTGGACAAGGCGCAGACGGCAATATTCCCGCCCAATTCACCGACACACGACAATTGCAATAAAGCGGACTAACGCCTTAATTGCCGTGTTAACGAGATTGTCTACCGTATTAAACTACTGAAAATTTCACTGTCGCTAACAGTGATTTGATAGAGAATTATATACCGACCAAGAGTGCACATTTTTGTGTGCTTCTTCTCTGATTATAAGATTGATGGAAATTTGAACACTAACATTGAAATGATGTAGTCTTTCCGACAACTTTTCTCGGGGTCTCTTAAATTGACATAGATCGATAAGTTCATGGTCATATATCCGTTTGTAAAGTATTTTTTCTTATTTTTACCAATGTTGTTAATTTATATCCACTCGTCTAATGTTTTCTTTCCAAGATTCTTAATATATTGCATCAGAGAACTTACATTTCTTGTTTTTACTGTATGAAAAGTTAAACGGAACCATTTTTACATTTAGCTCCACCTCCATCCAATCAGTCTGCAAATAATGTTTTGAAGAAGGTCTCTAGATACCTTCTATACTCGCTTATAAGTGCAGTCAAAACATCCAACCGCACAGACCCAGCTCTGCCGTCGCATAATTCACCATCAGATTGAAGTCCATACAGTTTATTAGGAGTAATCAGTAGAACTAACAATAGACCCTGATATGCCGGAGTATTATGCGACGGCAGAGCAGGGTCAATGTTGTTTGCCATTGGACTCGACTTATAAATACACAGTTATGACGGTATTTGCATACCTCTAATACCGGTCCTACGGGTTTCAAGTGTTTAGATATTAAACTATCTTTGTGGATATGAAACTGTCTTGTATAGTGAACATATCTGACCTTGTATCTTTGCAATTACATTTTATCTTTAATATTCAGCTGAAATGTTCACAGATTTTATCTGAATACAAATTCTTCTTGCTGGGCAGGGGAAGTAGAATAAGCCTAAAAAAGTCCACAAGAATGTTATACGCATTTTGTGCTTTACATTTTTTGGTGTACATTTTTTTGTTTGTTGGGGGATGCCTAAACTTACTCGGCATTATGTAACCTGAATTATACTAATGCACCGTTAAACCTTTTATATATATATATATATATATATATATATATATATATATATATATATATATATATATATATATATATATATATATATATATATATATATATATGCCATTTTTCAGCACATGATAAGCTATACGTGGTGGCCGGTATAAAAGGTGGAGGAAGAATCTGGAATGAACCGCTGACCCACGGGAAGCTACTGGCAAGCTTTTTCGTATACCTACGTTGACCGAGCTGAGACTTGAATCAACGTGGACACGAGTGAGATGTCAGTAATATATAAAGGTGCGTGCCTTCAACCACTCAGCCACACTTGAATCAACGTGGACACGAGTGAGATGTTAGTAATATATAAAGGTGCGTGCCTTCAACCACTCGGCCACCCGGGGCCCATAGTGTATTCAAAAACATTATCGACAAAAGGAAAAAAGCGATGACTATATTTACATTGATTCGAAACAAAAATCGTAATCTCACGACTGAAGCTATCAACATAGTTACCCTAGTATACTAGCATACGGTACAACAATACATTAAAATACTGTATCTGATTTTTAAAAAATCCTCATCCATCAATTTACTCCGTTCCATGAACAGGTGTTGTTTGTTACAATTTAATTCCAGAAATAGAACACGCTGAGAAAAATATTTATTATTTATAAATCCATATTTGGTAATAAATTATTATCATTTATCATTTTATTAAATTATTGATGTTTCTGCCTCGCAGAGGGATTCCGTACATGTATTTGTGTAGAAGGCTAAGCTTGATAGATGAGACCAGGAATGTATTGAATCTCTTTATTACGTCCTTTCTCGGTATATTCGGTCTGCGCAGTAATATTTGTAATAATAAGAAAACATCTATGGGACTAGGTTTGTTGAGGACAATTCTCTAACACTTTCTAAGGCCCCTCCCCCACTTCAGACATTCATTTTCAAAGGCGTCACTCTAATAAGAGTTGGATTTGGATTTTAAGTTTAATCTCATTACATCGAATAGAGTTGGATTTGGATTTCTCTATAAATAGAGAAAAGTGGGATATACATATGTGTGTGTGTGTGTGTGTGTGTGTGTGTGTGTGTTACACATACATGCATCCATCCATTCATCCATTCATCCATTCATCCATCCATCCATCTATCCATCCATACATACTGTTTGTTATCTTTTATTTTATTATATCTTATTGGTAATGTAAAATCGTATTTAATATTAAGCTGACCTTGTCAGAGATCAGTAACAGTGTTATCAAGAACACTGGATAACAATTTGGATTATTATCTTAAGCCAGGTCAAGAACATGGAATTTCTTCCATTCCTAGAACAATGTGTACGTGATGTTTGTCACATGCTTTATGGACATTCTAATTGTTCTCTAACAATGAACTTTTGACCCCCCATCCGGGTTTTCGTTGTATGTCGTAAGGGTATATTTTATACAAATCTTGTGTTCTGGAAGGTTAGTCATTCGTGCGACAACATCTGAGCGGAATCAATTTGTAATAATGTGGTGCAGTATTTTGATTTGGGTGAAATTATTTGAACCAAATTATTCTTTTCTGGAAATACAAAGTGCTCAGAAATAATATTCTTGAACATATAGACTTGGATTAATAGTGAAATTAAAAATAAAATAAAAATTCTTGGATTGTATTATTGTATATAGCTACGACACAGGCCATAGCAGGCACATCAACACTTCCAGTGTTAGAAGTTTTTTTGGAATACCACTAAAGTTTATTCAGAACTTTAATTATTAGGACTTGTGTTAGGAATTCTAGGATTTTTATAGATTTATTTCGCAATAGCGTAAGATTTTGGGGACATTTTTTCTTTGTATTATAGGGGAATAATATATTTGTTCAAGTTACAAAACTTTTGACTTTCGCTCTTTTCTGATACCTTGTTTAAGACTTAGAGTCCTAACACTATGTATGTATGTATGTATGTATGTATGTATGTATGTATGTATGTATGTATATATGTATGAGTGTGTGTGTGTGTGCACGTGTGTGTGTGCGTGTGCGTACTTGCGTGCTTTCGTGCGTGCACGCACGCACTCACGTACGTACGTACGTATGTACGTATGTATGTATGTATGTATGTATGTCATGTTGCATTCTGATTAAAGGGACACCTGTCCATAATTGAAAATTGCATAATGGATCATATTATTTTAAAAATCAATAATGATATTTTATAGTTTTCTTAATTTTATTTCATCCTCCTACTCACCTCTATCCAAATAACTTTGTCGAATTTTAAAACGGACAATTACAATATTCGTTTACAAACACTATTTTAATCTGATGAATAATTATTATGAACGACAATCAGTAGATTGAGATACAGCTGTTCAAACCAACAACATGACTGCATGGGCGTCCGTTGGATATTTCTCTGGAGAAAACCGAGGCAGGGCCGTAGAGAGCGATCACGGGCCCTGGGGTAAGAAACACCCGGGCCTCTCCTAGTTCTTGTTCAAACAAAAATTTTCTTTTATAAAATTAAAACGTGTTGTTCGGTCCCGGCCCTATTACGGGCCCGAGCGCCGGGGATATATCCCGGTTGCCTCCCCATTTTTGAAAGGTTATATTTATGTACACTGCACAATGGATGTTTTCCAAACCAGCCTACTGACCTCCTGCTCCACTCTTTAAGAAGCTCGTTCATAACTGGACGATCCATGCATGTAAACAATCCAATTATTACTCTCCGTAGAAGGTTGTATGTCAGTCAAAGGGACGTCAGTCGTGGACTGAAATGAGGGAGAACGAGGGGAATTTATCTGATTGTCTTAGAGTAGTTACACTTAGTGCCAAAATAATAAATATGTTGCTGCTGTTATTGCCATAAACGTAAACGTAATTAAACGTACGGTAGATTCACCTTGTATTTCCTGTTCTAGTATTTTCACAAACATGATGAATCAAACTAAACTCCGGTCTTCTTGCAACTTTTTAGAGAAGTTAGCTTTGGTGAGTTTGAGTACAGTGAACTGATAGAATAAAGCAATGCAACATTTGAAGTTACGTGAATGATAGTGTTTTATGTCTCTGAGAATATAACGGTATCTTCCATTACATGTTTCTCTGTCCATGACTGACCTCACAATTTAACTAAAAAGGAAACGCAATAAAATAACCCTCCGTAATTTTTTCTATATATCTGTATATGATATATATTTATTATTATCTAATTATGTTCCATTAGATTTAAACGAACAGAACAATATGTTCAGCGATAAACACGTATCGTAAGAAGTTCACTCATATTTAGACTGCAAGCGTACGTCTGCACTATTAAAAGTATTTGTAAGCACCAAAAGGTGAGCAAATGGCATTAAGTACATCCCTTTCACAAGACAGTATTCATTAATCATGCAGCCACCATTAATAGGGGCGTATTTCACCGGTGGGTGTGGGTTGGGGGGGGGGGGGAACAAGGTACAAGGTGTACGATTCCCACTCCCTTAAAAATCAGCGTTTTTCCTTGAGTATGTTTACTTTAGGAACCGACCACTTAAATTTCGGAGGCGAGGGGTCTGGCATAATCTTTCTAAAGGGATATTTTTTCTTTTACTTCAGGGTAATTTTAATTGGAAACAAATATAGTAGATATCATAGTTCCCCCCACCCCCATAAGTAAGCAAGAAATGCCGTCTTCAAGCTGATAGAGAGCCTGAATTTGTTCCTTTTGAAAAAGAATCCAAAGCTACCACCCCTAAGCCCAACATTACATGGCCAGTCATTTGTCATTCTTTAACACAGTGAAAGGTATGTCCAGGAAACGCTAAAAATGCTGGAGCTTGCTGGGCTCAATCGGGTGTTGGTCATGAAAATTGCACCGAAAAATATTAGATGACGATTGATAATGTCTATTGATATAATGTAAATAAAAGATATTTTGTCACGTTATTTCAATAACTGACGATAAGTCAAACTAAAATAACAATTCTTTAAAATAAACGCTCAAGTTGATGGATCGCCAGAGACTGATGTATAAGAGCTGCCATAGCTCCGACTTAAAAAAGCAGGATAGCAGTTTATTGAAATTCCAAATACTGTATCATGTCAAAAACTGCTAAACTAAGAAGTTATGACAGCTTGATTTGTACATGTAATGGCAGTGTTGATCACCAAGTTGTTAGTTCCTGCGATACGGCATGCTACACGCCTTCAGAGTTGGCACTATTTACGCAATACACGTAACAGCAATGACATCGGTAAGCAATTCAGTGTTAGACCCATGCGGCCAAGTTTGAGGGAGCTGTGGTGCAGTTATCCGTCGTTCCCAGTTATTCAGTATTCATTAATGTAACGGACAAAGAACAAATTTAGCCCATAAGGTGAACTATTTGGAGCCATGCACCTACCAGCTGCAGATGACAGCTGTTATAGCGGGTGGTAATTATGGGAACATTATTCCCAAATATCCACCCGTTGTAACTGACGGCGTCTTTTATCTCATGGTTCCATTTATTTTCGCAGGATTTAATGCCACATTTCTGTGGTATTTTTAATTTCAAATTAATGAGGTACCAAGAAAGCAATGTCATGGCGTATTATAGTTGTAAGAGATATGGCTACGATTAAAAATTCTTGAGTTGAATTTCTTTTGTGAACCTTTATCCACTTGCCAGAGTTATAATAAATATCAAATTTTGGAACTCCTAAAATTCTTTAAACACCTAAAATTAGAATTCCAAATGCATTTGAGCAATTTCAGTCGGTGAGAATATTCTAGAAATATCCAAGTTGTTATTGGCTGAGCAGCACCTCCTGCGTCAAGTATAAACCTTTTGTCAAATCTGTGTTACCATGTGTAACATGTTCAAAGTAAATTTACATGCATACAAAAGCTATACACTATACATCTGCCATGTAAATGGAAGTAATCTCATTTCTTAAATGACACAAACATCAATGGACCAAGATAGACACTAGAGGTGCACGGTATTACCTGTGTAGAGGTTTACCGCGGTATTTTTTTTCCCGGTGATACTTTTCACTGCACCATAGTTTACGTCAGAAAGGAATATACGGAAATTTCCGAGGAATCTTGTTACGACCTCACTGATATTAATAATTTTAGATAAAACATTTATAAAAAAATATCCATTTAAAAAAAAATAAAAATGTTGTATATGTCACAAAGTAATGGCGAATATTACAAATATAATTATATTTACTATCTGTTAGTCATATGTTTGACACGTGTAACGTATGCCAACGCGCTAGCCGCATATTGTGAAACCAATTCAACTTTCAGAAATAATTTAGGATAAAAAAAAAACAAACAACGCGTGACATTATAGTTATTCGCTAGCTTTTACGAATGTATTGAGTATATGTATTCCTTTGTAAGACTGCGAATCATCCTACGATATTAATTATAGCAATTGTTTTCTGTGTAAAGTTTACGTAATTTCTAAAGTTCACTAAATATGATCTCGTTTGTTAAGTGTTTTATGTTTACTTACTGGCCCTCTGAAATTACCTTGCCCTGGCATTGGCAATCTGAAATTACCTTGCCCAGGCATTGGTAATGTCCCCATGTCCAATAAATCAACAGTGTAACTAGAAACTTATAAGTTTCAGTATGAAGACTAAATGTTTTTTTTCTCACTAGGATCTCTAATGTCGGCACGGCGTCTTTCACAGCATCAGCTATAGTGTGAGCTAAATCATCCCACTTTACTTAAAGCTTTTAGATTACAAAGTATACAACAATTAACATGCATATACCTTACGGTTATGGTCATATAATTTTTAGTGGTGGTGGCTGTGATGACCGTCGAGCTGGAATATTTTCTTTTCTTTTATCTTAAGATTATTCATTTTTTTTTTCAGATAGTATATGATGATTTAATAAGGTGTTATGTTGCTATAAATCAGAAGAACCTACTTTTCCAGCTACTGACAGACATAAATTAAACAAAAAAGTGTCAGGCCTCTGCCCCAAAACATTAAATTCTTGACTTTTAATATAGTTGCGGTATACCGTGGTACGTATAGCGGTACGTTCCGATATACCGCAATACAAAATATTTTGTAGTACCCAGCTCTAATAGACACATATTTTGTATTTAACTATAAGCTGTCTTGCAACCTGTAACTCAAAAAGCAGCGTCGAGAACCTAACCATGGTTTGTCCAAACGGTTATGTCTATGTCTTTCACAAAATACTTAACCTTAACCTTAAAAGACCAGTTAGTTCGTAGGTGTATAGCATGTGTAAGCACGAATGTTCTTCGCATTTTTTGCGGATAGAAACTTATCTTTGTAGCAATTACAAACACTTCGTGCATGATGCAGAACTTCCTTTCTTTCCACCTTGTTTAATATCTGTAGAATAACCATGTTAGTTAAGTCTCTCTCTCTCTCTCTCTCTCTCTCTCTCTCTCTCTCTCTCAGACTGTACCGACCAGTACCGGTTTACAGGTCTGTAACCCTTCTAGTTCGCCATGTTTCTCCCTGTGGACGTTTTCCACACTTGTACGTCTGTGACTGTAGCCCGAGCGTGGACGGATTCAGGATGAACACATACATCATTCATTGTTTGATACATATAGTCTAGTGAAAGAATTCACGTCTGAGGCTAAATTACCAGACTAACGGTGCGTTTGGGTTGTTTTGGATTTAACGCCATTTTTCAGTGCAAGATAGGCTATGTATCGTGGTTAAAAACTGATGGTGGAAGACCTCAAGAAAACCTCTGTAAGAACAACCGACCCACGGGAAGCTACTGGCAGCTTTCTTCACGTACCCACATTTCCGATCCCAAGACTCTAACGTCAAAGGAAAGATTAAATCGCTATTTATCTTGAATGTGCCGTACCGATGTGTTAAAGAGGCCCAAAACATGCTATATAATATTTTAAAGACACATCCGAATCATCTTGATAAATCAGCTAGGTCAGGTATCACGCTGGAGCGATCACGGCGAAAACTTGGTGAAGAATATAATGAAACACCAGAAAATATATTATATTATATTGACGAGGAAACTTAAAGTCGATGACTTTAACCGAGTTACCGATGATGTCGACGACTTTGAAGATAATAAAACAGCCAGCGAAGGCAACGAAATATTCAACGGAGACAGTGAAGTTAGCGGAGATGGAGAAAACAAACACAGCAAGAAGTGCTAGGATCTTTACAATCACCATCGATAATAAATTATTTAGAGAGACACAATTGATATATAATATCTTAAAACGTCAATGGAGTTTCCTCGTAGATGTATTCACTAACAGTGAGAGAGATTATTAATCAAAACCAAAGAAAATAAAAATCTCCAGGGAAGGGTATAATTTAATTTCTGTCATCTGATACTCAAGGATGAAGACACAGAAACTTAGATTCAATATACAAACACCCCAATACATTCGCAGTCATTGGATGTAAATTCACATTTACAAGTTGGTATGAAACTTGGTTGTGGTAAGCATGCATTGATTTTGCCGAAAACCGGCGTGAAGAAAATTGTATCCGAGACAGGAAAGTTACTTAAAATTATTCCATAGTCTCTACATCCTGGAGATGCAGCATGAAAGGAATCCAATCTCAAGTTGACAAAACCCATCTACGTACGTACATCCGTGTTGGGTTTGACACAGCTCTTCATGTACGAATTCTGCTACAGCTCAATCAAGCCGTGGTAAGGTGACAAGATTAAGATTCTGTATACGGATACGGAGTCGTTTCTGATGAGCATCGCTACTAATAACCTCTATCCGAACATGGGCGAGATATCTCATGTAAACGAGTTTGACATCAGCGAGTACCCGAAAGCCCATCTGCTGTTCAGCAATGTTAACAAGAAAATCGTGGGGAAATTCAGGGACGAGTGCGCTGGCAAGCCCATCGAGGAATCTGTGGGACGGAGACCTCAAATGTACTCGATTGTGGCAGGGTGCCCGCGTAATCATTTTCGGGTGTCAGGGAAACATGAAATGGTCAACTATTAAGTTTTACGTATGTAGTCCAAACATGTTTATATGTGCCCCCCCCCCCCCCCTTTGCCGCTATGTTCGGGCGCCTATAGATTGTGATAGTTTATATAAAAATATTTTAAAAAGCCAACATAAGTTACCCGGGTTATGTTATTCGGCAGGGACATGAATTTGCATGCGAGGTAAATCTTTTTGGTCGAAGAAACATGACATGGGTGTGTATCGATGCACCAAGGTAAGTTTATCTCCACTAGATACCAGACGAACGGTTTTCCTTGATGAAAAAACTACTTATGGGTACGGGCACGCGCAGACCATTCTCCAATCCCCCAAATACTGGCGTTAATTGTGAATTCCCAAGAACGATTTGTATTTCCTTTTGCAAAGTGCTAAACTTGGTGGATTTGTTACTCGTTGATCCTATGATGCCAGCTGGTAGTGTGCTGTTTAAATTGGAATACCAATTTAGTCCAGGATAGTACCTGTGTCGACTATTAGTATTGGGACAGTAGCACGACGCTGTCCACCTAACAGCTCCATAGGAGCAATCCGAGTGGGTCTCTAACGTTTGGCTGTGAAACCATTTCATAGCTTGTGGAACCCTTATATATCGTGGCAGTCTTATCCCGAATCGGGTCGGGGGTCTCAACCCAGTCATAGGTGTGGCTTCATTATTTCAACGAATTATACATGACCGAAGCTGCGTCACAAATTCGCGAGATATCATAAATGGCTTCGCGAGTGATCAATAATTCCTGAATTGTCGCAGACGCATTCAAGTGAATTTGTTACCCGAATAATTGCTCCGCAATTGTGCATTTGAATCTTTCCACGGAATGAATGTTAACATGTCCACCAAGTCCAAGACGAACCCGCACGTGCTCCTTTGCCACCAACACGACAACGACTACGAAGCATTCTTTACCTGGATGAACCTGCAGAAACCGAGACAATGTTGGCCGTCAAAGCTAGTAAATTCACTTGAATGGGTCTGCGACACATGTTGAATTTTTGGACATAGACGGCTCGGGGTTCTTGTATATGCGGGCAACGTCTACGACGGTTATTGTGTATTTGTATATGCGTCTGCGTACCCGATCATGTGGGAGAAAAAAAAAAATATCAGCCTGGCAAACTTCGGTGGGGGTAATGACTTAAAGCAATTCACGGGGAACTTTTCTCAGGGTGGATAGGTACATCTGCGACAACGCTTGTCTGGTCAGCCACTCTCTGGCGACATTTAAAATAACTTTTGTCGCGCTTGCTAATTTTTCAACGACTGCTTCAACCCTCCAATAACCGCGTTGACTGTAATACGTCAAGGACAGTTTCGCATCCGTTGTTATTTTGTCAATGTGCTTCATCGCCACGCGACTACCAAGTGCAAATTGACCTTGATGCCCTCTTTAACAATGCAACTGTTGATTCTTTGTCGCGCAATCGGGCTCAGGTATGAACAAGAGTAGTGAAGTGGGGCACTTTGGAGACAATGGGAATTAGCATTAAAAACCACCCTGGGTCACTTTAGCGACAATGGGAAATTTAACATTACGAAAACCCCTGGGTCACTTTAGCGACAATGGGAAATTAACATGGGAATATATTTTGGGTCTGTTGAGCGACAAGGGGAAATTGAACATGGGAATAAATCGTGGGTCTGTTGAGCGACAAGGGGAAATTGAACATGGGAATAAATCGTGGGTCTGTTGAGCGACAAGGGAAATTGAACATGGGAATAAATAGTGGGTCTGTTGAGCGACAAGGGAAATTGAACATGGGAGAAAAATAGCAATTTCTAGGGACAAGGGGAAATTGAACATGGGATTTTTTTTTTTTTTTTTTTTTAAAAATAAAAAAATATCAAAAAGGAGTAGGCAACTGAAAGTCTATCTCTTTTCGAGAGATGTGGGTGGCCCTGAAAAGGGCCTTTGGTTTTCTTCTTCTTCTAATTTCTTCTATTTCTCCACCAGCTTCTTATTTTCTGTCCTACACTTTTTCTCTTCTTTTCTTTCTTTTCTTCCTCCTTTTTCTTCCTTTTCTCTTCTTTCTTCTTCTCCTCCTCTTCTTTCTTCCTCTTCTCATTTTCTTCTTCTTTTTCAATTTTTTCGTTCCATGCTCTCATCCTTATCCTATCCTCTTCATCCTCCTTCTCCTCGTTTATTTCTTTCAACAGATCAATGATGATGTCCTTTAGTTTTCGTAAGTTGTTAATCTCCATCTTCACTCGATGGGGACTATAAGAATAGTGATCCTCATTTAGGTTAACCAACATTTGCTCCATCATGCCCAAATTGTCCAGGACGTCTTGCAATTTTTTCATTTTATCAAGGTGGATCGAAGCCATCTTTTTTATTCTTTGTAGAATGGTGTGAATGACGAACGTTGTGGGTTCTTATACGAAAAGCGCGGACGTGAAGGAAAACATCCCCTAAGACCCAAAATTTATATTACCTAGATCATCACCAAACAACGCGCGGACGTGAAGAAAAACATCGCCTACTTTCTCATCTCATATTATCTACTATCCACATACGCGAAGCAGCAATAAACAAACCCCAAATCTACTATCCACACACGCAAAGCATTAAAATGAAACCCAAATCTACTATCCACACAAACCAACTTAAGCTCTTACAAAACCCAATAATCTACTATCTACACAAACGTACGTGAGTTCTTACAAACACAAACACATACGCTCACACTAGGAAAAAAAGAGTCAGTGTTTATATTCACACTACTCTACATACACACATTGGCAAATCGATTACTATATCTTTTCTAAAGGTTTGGGTAGCCCTGAAAAGGGCTGTTTGTTTTTGAACTCCAGTGACACCTGGTTAATGATGGCACCTTCCAGGCCTGGCACCACACACGCATCTTCTTCCCCAGTCTCCTTTTACTTTTTTTCTTGAGAGCGCAGAGGGAGGATGATTGGCTTCAGCACCCCAATCCTCTGTCTCTGGTATCTTGTAAGCCATCCTCTCTCCTATTTTCTTTTCCTCCTCTTCCCTCTGTCTTCTCTCCTCCTCTTCCTTCTTTATTCTTCCTTCTTCTACTATGGCCTCCGCTGCCAGTTCCTTTAACAGGCGCCTGGCATATTCCAGATGTATCTGGAGTTCAAGAAGTTAGCTTATTCTGGTATTCATTGTCTTGTTAACAAATGAACAGGGTAGCTAGACTGGCAAGCGATTTTCAATTTATAATTAAAGCGCGGACGTGAAGGAAAACTTCCCCCTAAAACAAAAGTTATATTACCTAGATGATGACCAAACAACGCGTGGACCTAAAAGAAACACTCACTCACTATTTTACTACCCATTACTATTTTAAAAATTTTCATTAATAATATACTATCCACATAACGCGGAGCAGCAATAAACAAACCCCAAATCTACTATTCCCACACGTCAAACATCAAAAAAACATTATCTACTGTCCACACAAACGTACTTGAGTGCTTACAAACACTAACACATACAATCACACCAGAAAAGAGTCAGTGTTTATATTCACACTACTCTTCATACACACACTGGCAAATCGATTGTTATTTCTTTTCTAGAGATTGGGGTAGCCCTGAAAAGGGCTGTTTTTTTGTGTGCGAAGTTGAAGCTAGGGCGATCTTTTAGTTTCTAAGAATGCGACGTCCTCTGACGACAGACTTTCTGACGATAGGTCTGCTTCTTCGGAAAGAGAAGAAGAACTCTTTGGTGTCGATACGACAATCGACAAAGCCTCTGTCAGGTTCAGGTTGCTGCTGCTGTTGTTGTTGCTGTTTCTGAAGTCTGTACTTCTCTGTCCATTCTTCTTTCTCCCTGTTCACTTCTTCTCTAAAGAGCTCTTCTATCAGGTCTTCAGTGACTTTTAACATTCTCACATTCTCTGTCTCTTCTGGCTTCGGTATCAGACTGTGTCTGACCCTATGCAAATTCACGTAGGCTTCGTTTAGCTGAGCTAGTTTGGAGCACATCTTCGTAGGAGGATGAGTCGACAATGGATGGTTAGACTGGAGGCTACCCCGGCTTTAAAGTCAGAGTGCGGACGTGAAGGAAAACATCCCTCCACGGTTTTCGAGCCGGAACGTTCAATGAGTGTCATGAGAGAGATAGTAAGAAGTCAAAGAGCATGAATCAAGATTCTTATAGCCAAACAAACCACAAAGGCATTTTTTTTTAAAACACAACATTTTTTGTTCAAAATCACTTAACACTAACAAACAACTCTAACATTTTAACAATAATCCAATAATATAACATCAAACATTTTTTTCAAATCACAAACATTTTTTTTCAACTAACACATTATTTTGGACAGGGTTGACAACGTTGTGAATGAAATTGTGATTTCCACTGTTGGAAGTCATTAGGCCATTGATGGACACTACGTTTCCTAGCTTGAGACAAAAGATAAGCATAATGGTCACAAAACCATTGATTTACTTTCACATCGTTTCTAGAAGAAGAACGAGGATCAAAATGAGTCACTAAATGTTCTAAGGAATAGCCCAGGCTGCGATGATGCAGAAAATGCACACAATATTGTCCACACACCAAGGAATCTGTGCCTTGTAATTTCACATTATTGAATCGGGTGGTCTGAGCATTTCTTCTCATAAAGTCGATGATATCGTCTTCCAAAGGAGGTAATCCATACGAATCGAAATATTCCACACATCCTTCTTGAGGAAAGTGGTTTCCTTTGAGATAACTGTCGTCCGTGTTGATCACATAAGCTAGATGGTCTTGAGGTTTGCGATGAGGGAGTTCATCTTTAGCACAGACGACAGGATTCCAAGAAGCAGTATACGAACTGTGATTCAAAAGGTAATAAAGTTCCCAGGTATCCATTGATTTGTGTTTTTTCTTCTTCTTCTTTACAGGTAATGATAAATGATCAATTCGGTCCTGACTTTTTGCTTGAAAATGTCTGACAAGTAAAAGGCGTTTAGATCCGACTTCTTACTCTGGTCCAAGAGAGATTCGATGCGACTGCACTCCAGAGACGTTAATGGAGGAGAAGAATGTTTATCGAGGCCTTTATACCACTCCTTCAGCACGAATTCTATCTCGATGTGATCCCAAGCTTTGTCCAGATATTCGTCCAATTTTTCTTCTTGACTCAACACCAGACATTTGTCGTGTTGAATTTGACTGGGATGATCGTTGTGACATCCATAGCACTCTTCCTTGATCAATTCTTTCATTATATCTTCCAGGACTGTAGCAAAACAGGAAACTAAATGGGCTTCTTGTTCTGGCCATCTTGACTTCATCATGATAACTTCTTCGTCTTTGTCTTGGGATTCTTCTTCTTCCACAGTCTCCTCACATTCCATGTCCAAAGTTTCTCCACTAGGTAAAGAGCGATAACAGTCTTCCATAGCTTCTAATAATCTAGAATTACTTCTCTTAAACTGTTGATTTCTATCGTATTATCAAATTCTGCATACAGGAGGACGTTCGCTGTGTCAGGTAGAGGATTAGTAAACTGAAGTTCAACACGAATCTGACCGGATTTTATAGGGTGGAAATGTCCCTCGTCACTGCCTTGGTCTGGAGTGAAATCAAAAGCCCACAAAGCGTAGCCTCCTACATAATCCTCGTACGTAATACCGTGACTGGTGTTGGTTCCTAACTGTCCGGTAGCTTCGTAGAGGGACAAGTACGATCTCAAATAATTCTTCGCGGCACCAAAGTTAGGCTGAAAGGGTCGGGTACACAAGGTCTTGCCATCGCGACTGACTTCAATCTTGGACACATTGTAATGTTGAAACTCAAAAGGATTTTCATGGTAGGCTCCGTTGAAGGCTGAATTCTTGACGATACGGATATCCACCGCGTTCAGCAAATACTTTTCTTGTAACCACATGTCTAGATGCAAGCTATCCATCAGTTCTAAACTACGACTTAGATGAATTTTCGTTCGTCGTTCTACAAATCCCGTTGTATTTTGAGCATCCCCAGCAACAGTAATGCTGTTGAACTTAGTCGCTTTGTCAGGTTTACATACCACGCAAGCATCCAGATGAGTGTTCTTGGCTTCTTTTCCGTACATCAAGAGATTTTCCAGGTACGCTCGGTAAGGGTAAGTATCCATGCTGCTGCTGACCAGTTTGTTATTCAAGTACAAGTCCACTTCGCTAAACAAGGAATGCATGAAATTGTTGACGGGAGCTACTACATCATCATTGTCTATGTTAGCGTTGGGTGGTTCGTTCACTTTCACTTTCAAATACAGGTAACTGCTATTCAGATCGATGTAATCTTCGGGTTGTCCTTTGATTTCAAACTCGATGGGAGCGGAATCCGTCAAATAGGAGACGGGATGAAATTCCACCCACTGGGATTCTTGCATGGTCATCATCGTGGGGGGCATGGCAAACAGATCCAGTTTCGTCTTGGAACAGGCGCAAGACTCTCGGTGCATCATTTTGTTCTGTGTCTCAATACTTTAATAATCGAAAACGTCTAAGTTTAAGTCTCGAACGGTTCTTCTTTTCTTTGTCTTTCTAGCTTTAGAAGTGAGAAGTCTGGTGAAAGGGTGTTTTCTTCGTCGTCTCTTTCTGCCTTGTCCTTGCTGAATGCCTGACTCGGTAGCGTGGAGGGCATTTATAGGTGTTTCTCGTCGGCCCAAAATGTCTTTGCCCGTTTGCAGCAAGACATTTTTGCCTGCCCTCATGAAGGCTTCTTTAGGGTTTTGTTTGTCGATGATGACATTTTGGAGAAATTCTTTGCCTTGTGTCAGTGCGGCATCTTTCAAGGCATGCAATCCGCGTGTCACGATCGGTTTCAAGACAGGGGCCACCGAACGAAAGGCTGATTTTAACATATCTCCTAAACCGTGTCCTCGCTGTCGAGCAACCCCTCGGTACACTGGATACATGACTTACGAGTCGTGAGAGAACCGTTTTCGAAAATGGAATTTCACCGTGACTTTTCCTTTGGTGAATGGAATATTTTGTCCCAGATCTCCTTTTATAGCAATGTTGACCGTGTCCAAATAAGACTTGCTGACCGGCAAATAGTGAGGATGTACAAATTCGCGGTGAACGTGGTAAGTGTTTCCACCTTCCTCGTCAGCGGCCGTGGCAGAATCCACTTTGAAAGGAATGACACGCAGTAATGGCACGGAGGTGTGTCCCACCACGTTGTACTCCACCACATCGGAGTATACAAAGATCAAATTCAGTCCTTGGTTCAGTTCTACTGGGGAACGAAATAACTTGCTAAAAGAATCGTTGTCGGATATGACTGGCAATTCGTTTTTCTTGAGCATGGCCATCCTCATGCCCATGTCTACGCGCAACATGTCAAACAATTCAGGACAAAATAAAATGGACATGATTTTACCCTCCTCAGGAAATTTCATCAAGAAGCGACGAGCTACTTTGTGGTATTCCAGGGTGACACTTTTTTTGACACTCTCCAAAGCTTTCATAAACACGACATTAAACCTGGAGGCTATGGTGCTCACCAAATGTTGACCACTAAAATAATAGCCTGCGGGAATGGACAAGTGGTAGGTGGTGTACTTTTGATTTTTTGTGCCAGGGGTTTTTATGTTATATTTGCCATTGGTATCCAAGTACTGTTGCAATGGTTCGTCATGAACTTCCACATCAAAAAAATTTTGATTGGGAAGGACATTGAGGACTTGGGTTGGGTGAATGATTTCTACTAAAGCCACTTCCCAATGGACTTCGTGATCTAATTGGATGGCCTGAGGTAATTTGGCCATGTAACAGCACAACGTGATCTTGGGAAACACCTCCATAGAACTGTCACTGGGTAAGGTTAAGTAAAATTGGTTGTTATTGTTCATAATTCCAGAGTTCTGTGGCTGTCCGAGGGGTTACTGGACGTCAGAGGCGTGTCTCCGTCCAAAATCGAGTTGTTGTTGTTGTTGGAGTGGTGACTGACACTGGCACTGGACACAAGGTTCCCGTTGTTCCCGTTCGAGGAGAATTTCAGGGAGGGATTGGGAAGCAGGTAACCGATGCAACTGCTCAATAAAATGGTCCACAATTGTTTGTCTCCTTGTTGAAAACTCAAATTGGCGATGGCTGCCCCGATGACACAATACACCACGAAGATTTGGCAAAAAATGACGATTTGTGTTTTAGACACACGTTCTCCACACCACACCCACAAGGGTTGTTTTTGTAAATCTTGCACAGAAGAACTGGGTGAAGGAGTGGTAGCAGTAGTAGCTGCGTCTGTGTGAAGGGGCATGATGGTCACTTCTTTTTATAGTCGATGACTTGCGAAGCGTCGATCCAAGAATCAAAACTGGGTGGATATCCTTTCCAACGTACTTTGACTTCTTTGACACGTCGTTTGCCCACTTTACGGGTTCTGCGTTCGAGAATGTTTTCGATGTCGTACACGTCGTCTTCTTTTTTGGTGACACGTTGTAACTCGGGCAAATAAAACGTTCCTTTGAGCACTTCTCCGTTCATGTCTTCCAATTTAAGGACGGCAGGATGACGGCCATGCACTCGTCCAGTGACACGAAACAATTCGGTAGTCCAGTTAGGTAAGTAACCTTTGTCGAAAGTGCGTTTGGTTTTGCCAATGCGTACCCAATCTCCTACGGCCAACACTCCACTTTTCTTGGGGGCAGCCATCGTCGGGGACGTACCAAACATGTGCTCAAACACCAACACTTCATTGTCGGGAGTCACCTCTTGCGAGGCACGTCCAATGCTTCGATGGTAAGATTGGCTGTACGCTTGCACCAGGTGCGGTAAGATGTCGATGTACTTCAGAGTGTGGTGATGCGTAAAATATTTCCACATGCGTTCTTTCAAAGTGCGTTGAAAACGCTCCACGATGCTGGCTTTGGTTTCGGGATTATCGGTGGTAAAAAAATGAATGTCACGTTTTTTTAATTCTTTTTGGAATGCTTGGTTCAGAAATTCGGTGCCTTTGTCCGTTTGCCATCGAAGACGGTGACGACCGCTTTGTTTCAACACTCGTTGCAGGGCTCGCACTAACTCACTGCTCCATTTGAAAGTGAAGGGTACGACCCAGGCAAATTTGGAAAAGACGTCAATGACACAAAACAAATATTTGTAGCCACGATTGTAGCTGGCCACATGAGAGACATCGGCTAAATCGGCTTGCCATTGATGATCGATGCCTTCCACTCGGGTGTGACTTCTGCAAAACTTGCGTCGAATGGGTTTGTGTAAAGTGTAGGTAGCTTGTCCTTGTAACCATCGTTGCACTTGGGGTAAACGTAGACTTTTCAGTCGCGTTTTGGCAGCACGATGCAATTTTTGAACTCCTGCGTAACCTGCAGGATGGGAGGGATCGTAGTAAATGCTGGCTAACACTTTTTCCATTTTTTGTTTGTTTGTTTGTTTGTTAATAAGACACCCACTCTTAGAGGATGCTACTCTTTTTCTCTTGGGGTATTTTCTTGGATTGCAATGCTTTGCGTGTGCGACCGGCAATAGGTGTCGAGGAGGAGGATGCCTGAACAGGGGATATCGGTTCTTGTTTCACTTCTGTCTTCACCTTCTTTTTCTCTTCTGATGAAGAAGCAGTGGTCATCATCTTTTTAATCCATCCAATTCTGGAGGTAGGTGGTGTTGTTAACTTGCGTACTTTTTCTGGAGGAGTTTGAAACCATTCTTCTTCTTGTCCTTTTTCTGTCTTGGTCACTGGTGGTGGTTGTAGAGGTGATGGTGCTGGACTTTTCATCAAGGTCTTAAAATCTTTCAGAGTGGGAAGAGCTGTTTCGTCTAAAGCTTTCTGGTGAAAGAGTTGCAGTCGTTGCAAGAGTTGACCGTACTTTAGCGATTTTCCTGTTTCGGACAAATCTTGGCGATCCATCAAGGACTGCAATTCGTGTTGTAACTGGGACATTTCGCTCAAATGGGGATTAGGAGGTAAATGCGGGGTGCCTTGTTCTTGCCAACGATGGTATTCCATCCATCGTTTGTAAGGCACTAAAGGTAGTTTTCGTCCTTCCATGGGGTTGTCAGGGTTCGATTCTGAGATCTTGGGACTTCAGAGGTCCCTTTTATCTTGCTCCCACCAGTCCTCCCAACATGGTTCCCAAGACTCCTTTCAGCAATGGGCCTAACAAGAGGGGTAAAATTCCTCCACGTTGGACCAACATCTTCTTTTGACGAATGGGGATTTTCTTTTGAACCATTTGACGAAGAACGTGACGATGTTTGCCTAAGCATTGTTTCTGGTGTTTGGACAAAGGGATCGTGCCTTTGAAGAAATTCAAACAACAATCGCACACGGTATCGATGACCTCTTTGGAGGCTGATTGAATGAGTTTTTTCGTAGGGGTGGAGAAGCTTTGGACAGGACAGATAGCATGTCCCCATGTTTGACTAAACGGGGAGGCAGTCCTTTCCTTTTCTTTCCTTGGGTTTTAGAAAAGGGATGTTTTTTGGAGGGTGGCATCTTTGAGTCTTCAGTACCAAAAACACTGATACCCCTACTTGGTCACAGGCCTTTTTTGTACTGGAACGCGTCGCCACTGATTGTCTTTACGTCGTATCAACTTCAGGACAGGCATGACACGTCGTGCAGGGGTACGCAACGGACTAAATCGAGCCAGTTCTTGCTTGGACAAATCTAGTAAACTTTGTAGCATGCCCGATCTCTCTTGGACTTTGATTTTGGGAGAAGGTACTTTGTGAGCAGCGGCCACTGCCACTAAATCGGAGGGTCCTGCCACTGGGGAAGTTCTTGGGGTTATCAACGGAGAAGTTCTTGGTGTGATCAACGTCTCCAAGTACTCTTCAGTTCTTGGTGTCATCAACGGAGAAGTGAATGAACCTGAGGCTACCGGAGACGCGGTCACCGCCGTTGCAGGTCGTGGTTTGCGAGTGTAAGGTTGCGTCCTGGCTGAAGTGCCTCTCTTGCGACTAGTTTTCTACTGTGGACTTTTCTTTTTCTGGGGACTTTTTCTCCTTTTCTTTTTCTGGGGGCTTTTTTTCCCGGGGTGGTGTCTGGTAAGAGGAGGGTCCCGTAACTGGAGAAGTTCTTGGAGACACGAGTCTCCTTGGGGACTTGGTCTTGGCAACGTGGCTCTTTTTCTTCTTGAAGCTTCGTTTGACTTTTTTCTTGGGGAGAAGTTTGGGAGCATTAGATCCCATCTTAAGAGAGAGCGAATGATGACCCCTCCTAGAGTAGCGCTCCCTCCAGGTTTCAAAATGATTTGTTTTTTTGGTTTGAGTGTCGATGCGAGGATCGGCCAGTTGGGTCAAAGCGACTTTGTTTCGATCAAAAAAGCGTTTGGTTTGATGAGGAATCTGAATGATCCCTTGTAGTAATTGACGTGCTGTCACCGTGAACCATCGTAAGACTTCTTTGAGACTAGCTTTTAAGACACGAGCTCGTATTTGTGGATTTTTTTCTCGACTGATGCCATACAAGGCACGAATCAATTTGACGGGAAGATGCGACTGAAGGGACGTCATGTTCAAACTGTGTGAGACAGACGAAAAGTGTCTTGGCACCAGTGGTGAAACAAGTGGGTACGAAATCGCAAATCATCGGGGGTCGTAGGTTTCAAATCGACGAGTAAATAAGCGTGTGGAGTTTGAGTGGCATCATCGTACGCCTGAGTCAGCCAAGGCGTTCCTAACTGTTTGGCTAAGACTTGCACTTGCGATTTATCTCGAGGGCTTTTAAACAAGACCACGTAATGCGCATTGAGACTGATGGTGCGATGGGCTTTCTTTGTTGAAACAAATTTTGAGTGATGTAAACGACACTGGCATTACGGTGATGCCCTTTGCGCGTGAACCACAGCTTAATTTCTTCTTCGTCTTCTCCTAACATGTCGTCGAAAATGACCAAATGGGTTTGACGGGAGTCAGAGACGATCCCATCGTCTTCTTTAGGAATGCCTTCCACAAACACGATGGAATCGTCTTGACTTTCTCGCAAGAGGCTGTACGCTGATTGCCACTCTTTGTAACACCACACGATGCGTTGAGGTGGCCGATCGATCAAATGATGTTTATGTTCGATCAAACGTTTGACGAATTCGGTTTTGCCTGAACCGTTAGGTCCAGCAATGAGCATGTTAAAGGGATGGCGAAGATACAAAGCCTCCCAACTGGCACGATCTAAGTGTTCGTCGATGACTTTGACAGTGGAGGAAGAGGGAACAGAGACAGCAGAGGTAGCCATAGTGTTAGGAATGTCACTTGTGACAAGAAAAAAAGCAAGCCAAGAGTTTATATACTTTTTTCAGGACACGTTTATTGAATGTTTTAAACATGAATACGAAAGACAAAAATACATAAAAGCCAAAGGCTTAAGTACAATGATAAAAGGCACATGATAACCATCAACGTGGAATAAAAACAAGTGTCTGTACAACATGTTTTGGGTAAGGTTCTGACCAGTTCTGTAGGGGGTAAGGTCACACAAGTGTCCTCCCGAAAGGGCCTTTCAGGCATGTTCACGACAGTCCTGTCCTGGGTGACGAGTTCTTCTTCTTCTTCTGGCACTGTCACTAACACAGGTTGAAAAGTAACTTTTTTCTTTGAACAACTCTCGTGCATACTGGGCCACTTCTTGGGTCCAAGCCTCAAAACCCCCCTTTTTCCAGTCACGGACATCTGTCCAATGAGGGTGTAAGTCACAAGCTACACACACATCGTCATACACGTCTTCGGTAGCTAAAAGTTGACGAATCTTTTTTTCCTGTTGAGGGCGAGAAGTATCCAGATGAAAACGCAAGGCTTTGAGTAAAAGGAGTCTTTCTTGACCATTTAAGGCCATTGGGGTGGTAAGTACTGTTCGTAAAGAGTCCACAAGGAATCGGCTGGTAAACGAAATCCTAGAAAACAAGTCACTAAGACACACACCACTTGTCGACCCAAATTGAACGGATACAGTTCTTGTAATAATTGATGGTAATGATCCACGGTTTGAATATGGTCATTGAGTTCCTTCCACGAAATCTGTTCAATCACTTGTGACATAAGCCGTGGCATGGATTCCTGATTTTATAGTCTCTTTATTTCGAAAGCAATAAAGGTACTTTCTAACTAGACATCTTCGTTCTGCAGTGGGGAATCTAAATCTTGCATACTGTAACCTACACTTCAGAGTTTGTTTAGATGTTTCCTCTTCCGCTAAGCAGATTCCACGTAAAATATGTTGGTAATCCTTTAACTTGTCTTCCTCAATGCGTTGCTCTAGGTGAATCTCGAAGTAACCAAAATTACAAACATTTCGTTCATACACTAACTCAAAGTGTTGAACAAGGTTTGACCACTGAAGCAATTTCTGACGAATCAGTTCTTTTATACCATTCAGATACCAGTGGTTCAAACACCGGTGACGTAACGGATGCAACTGTTCTTTACGTTTGACTTGTATTTTGACCAGCTCTCTGTAAATGCGTTCTCTCAACTCCACAGGCAAAGCACGAATGTTCTCTTGTAAAGTATCCATGAATAGGTCAGTCCGTACAATTCACAATCTTTTCGTAGAGCAAAAGTAATCCACATAGTAAGTAATTTCTGACCACTGCCATTCAGGGTAACGTCCAAGAATCTCATTGAACTCTTTTGATGTAAACGGTCTAGAGTGATATATTAGGATGAATGCACACTTGACCCAGAGAAATCTAACACACTGATCAATTTTTTTCACTTTCCTCTTGTGAATTTCTCGGCACAAAAGTTCTACAGTTACCCATTGAGATTTCACTCTAGCAAGTCCCCGCCAAACTTCCTTGTAAATCTTCTCTTGCAGTTCTTTAGGTAATGATTCAATATCGTTTTTGAAATGGAGTTTAAATACTGGTCTCGGTGATGACCAACATTTGATTCCTAGCCAATCTGGTTTCTTCTTCTTCTTCAACGACATGGTAAGTTACTTCAATGTCTCGGTCCCACTAAGGGTAAGTAATGACAATTCGGTGACCATCGAACACGTTCTACGTAGGCCGAATCTTGCGGTTCCCAGTGGTGAAGTGACACACCGCAACTGAAACACTTGACTTTATCCCCTTCGCCCAAGTAGAAAAATCCAGCTCTGGCTAATTCTTCGGGGGTTGGTCCTCCCAGATACTTAGGCCATTTTCCTTTGAACGATTGAAGACGATTTTCAAAGTCGCAGTATTCCGACAAACGTACAGGAAACGAATATTCGTCTTTCACAGGTTCGTTTCGATGAGGGTTGGGTGACATGGACAGGAGTTTGCTCAGGGCTGGATGACATCCGTAGGGAGGTAGACGTGAAGGTGGACATCCACCTTTAAAACGAAACCCAGTAAAGTGTCCAAGAGGACGAGCGGCATCGCTTTCGCATCCCTCAGGTTTGACACGCACAGCATCACTTTCCATGATAGGGGTAATGAGAACAAAGTTCCCATGATGCTTTACGGCATCGCTAAGGTCACAACGTACAGCATCGTTCCCATCGCAAGGCTCACAATCGCATTCCACTTCAGAAGCCCCAAACTTGAATTGTGCCAGTCTGAATTTTTTTTGTGTTTCTCTGAAAGTATTCATCTTGTTCGCTTCGTCTTGGTAGTCACAATAAACTATCGACCTTGCCTAGGGTTCCTTTTTATATACAGACCAATACCGACGTGTCCATACGGTAAGGTGAAATGATTGGGACGTCGCACTCGCTTCTGGTACACGATTTGATAGACTTTTTCCAAGGGTCGACTGACGATGTGGTGAGTGGGTAAACGTACAATCTTGTTGGGCTGATAGGTGGTCACTTTAAAGTGTTCATCTTCTCTAGACTGCAAGGCTTCTTTCAATACCCCAAAGTTCACCACTTGACTGGTACGATAATTCAGAGTCAGTCCTTTCACTTTACACTTCGTGTGCACTTCTCCTTGTTTGTCCAAATATTCGTAGCCGTAATTTTTAGGACCGCCACTGACGAAACTTAGAATCTTGTCGTCGGGGTGCTCGTCTGTCCAGGCTCCTAAACGGTCTCCTTCGATGTCAGGGTGCTGTTGACTCGGGTGATGGATGTAAATGCAACTGTCCGTGTCAAAGTACAGGACACGTTCCCCTAACAGTTCTAAAGCTTCGTACAATTTTAAGCGAGCATGAGCTGTCACGTAAGCTGCAATGATGACATTTCCAAAGGGGTCGTCTTGTACAAAGTCCAGATCTTCTTCGTAATTGACCAAGATCAAATTCTCGCGAACGACATCCACGTGTTTCATAAATTTGGTTTTGTCGTGAATCATCTGAAAGTAGCGGGAAGGTTCTGTCAAATATTCCGTCTTGGGTAAACACGGTCGTTGTGCCATTTTACCCCACAAACAATTTAACATCACTTTGGCAAACGATCGCCTGCCTTCGTTTTTCTCGATGTGATCTAAAGAGATGCCTTCTTGTGCCCGGTATTTCTCTTTGAATGTATTTTGGTATTCGGGAGTGTGACACCAGGAAGGATAGCCACTGGCTTCTTGTTTCAGTTTCAAAAAGGCATCCACGTAGTCTGCGAAAATGCCTTTCTGCGTGGGGTCCCCCTTGTGGTATTGTTCTGTCTTGGGAAAGTGACAAATTTCGTACACTTCTAACAGATGGTATCCCATGTCCAGAGCTTTGAACAATTCTACGCTGACCCACGTCCCCGTCAAGGCCCGTTCTTCCTGGGTGTGATGACAAGATTGATCTTGGTTGCACGTTTCGGCACAAGTACGGCACAAAGGAAACATCAGTTTGCCTTGACAATGGTGAGGTAAGACGGGATGGTATAGGTTCGTGGGAGGCAAAACTTTGCACTTGATCAAGCCTTCGTATTGTCGAATGTTTTTCAGGTCGATGTGTTCCGTCAACAGTTGTGGGTGCCCTGCAGGAAAGCGACAATATTTGCACACGTAGGGATACAGCGAACACACGTCCAAGAATTTGATTTCTTCTCCTTTCTCTTCGTCGGCTTGGTACAGCAAACAGGTGGCATTGGTCCTTCCTCCGTACAAACTATCCCTCGGGTTCAGGGGGTCCATGAACTGGTAACTTTCCACGACACGTTTAAACTCGGGATCGATTTTCAAGCGGTGATCGTAATCGTGTTCCCACATTTCCACCACTTGGCATCCTTCCTGTTCTAACTTTAGGCGTCGCTGACAAGTGGCCTGGTAGAAGTCTTCCATGGTTCGTTGTAAAAACTGATTTTTAGTGCCACGGTCAGAGTAACAGACGGGACATCCGTGAAATAAGCAACCGTTAAACTCGTACACAATCTTGGGGTTTTCTAAGTCCCAGCCATCGACCGAATGCGTTCCGATGGTCTTTTCACCCCTTCCGTTGCGGGCATGCTGAATCCACTTGTCTTCCTTGTCGCACAAGTAATGTAACCAGCGTAGGGCTTTGACCGAGTATTGACGTTTGACATAGTTGGTCGTTTGAGGACTGATGACAGCCACGGTGTTTTCAGGCATGAATAGTTGGCGGTACACTAAGGAACAGGCTTTGGCAATGGTACAAGCTTCTTTCAAAGGATCGACCCCTCCGTGTTCCATGAACAGTTCTCGAAATTTTCCACAGCATCGCCGTAAAATGTCCACGTCGGAACGAGAATACTTTAACATTTCTTCCTGAAAGTCGAAAAGGTCTGAGGCGTGAGCCTGGTACCAAGCGTAGAAAGCGTCTCGTTGTTCGGTACGCATGTTGTCAGGGTCGTAATAGTGAGCCTCGGGCAAATGGGGTAGAACGGTGTGTTGATTGGCTTCCGTATTGAAAAAGTGTGGAAAATACCCTTTAGCCATTTCTGTCATTCCAAACGTTTTAGGCATTCGACTCAAAGGCATGGCCAAGTAACTCATCGAATCTTTAAACTGTACTTGTCCCACTTGCATGAAAATGACTTTGGCTCCCTTCAAAGTGACTTTAGGACGCTCGGTGCCATGTTCCGTATAGTATCTGAGAAGAAACTGTCCATCGTATCCGGAGAAATTGTGAGCCATCACCGTGGCATGACGATGACAATCTCCGTAACATTCAATGTCCTCTTGGCTCCACGTCTTGTCGATGGGGTGTAAGACCCATTGTGCGAAATCGGCTAGCGTGTTCAGTCCTCGAAAGATTTTTTCACGCCCTCCAGGAATTTTGCTACAGTGAGGGCAATGACTGAAGATAGGTTCTTGAATGCACTTCTCGCACGCTCGATGAGCCACGCAGAAATTAGGAATGTGAATACCGGTCTCTTGCATGCATTCGAAATCGAAAAAGATGAAATTGCCTTTCTTCTTGTTTCCATTCTCTTTCTCTGGTTGGGATTGGTATTTTTGCACGTAGCATTGGTGTTCCAAGTCCACGATGTGGTGACAAATGTGACATTTTTTCTTTCCTGAACATACGTGTGCTTTGGCATTATTGGTACGTATGCCTTGTCCACAGGTAGGGCACAATCTCAGCAGTTGACAAGCACATTTCTGCTGTGAACCTTGCGTCTTCAAATGTTGTTGGTAACAGGCAGGGCTGACAAACGTGCGCAGACAAGCAGAACAATGCACTGGTTCTTGCCCTTCGCTCAGACAGGGTGGAGAGGCCAAACATCTTGAGCATTTCGATCCACAATGTTTGTGTTGTTCTCGATTGTTATAGCCATAGTCACATTTCTCACAATAATAAACATATCCCAGGAATCCAATGATACTGGTAATGGTATCGAAATGTTCATCGTGATGATAAAGGTGAATGTATTTTCCATCCTTAAAGTCTTTCCCTCGAAACAACAGAGGCCCACGCATTTCTTGAGGGTGCACTTTCAAGGTGTAGCGTGGAGCTAGGACATCTTGCAATGTTTGCATTTCAGGAATGCCACAGGGTGTGTTTTTGGACAGTCCGGCTTGTTGCAACAGGAGTTCTGCTTCACTTCGTTGTTTGGCTCGGTCCGATTTTTGAATAGTTTTCCAGGCTCTTTTCCATTCTGCCGTGTCGTTCTTGTTAGCATAGGTTCGTCCCACCACGATAGCCCTGGCTAAACACATCTGGTCTTGAGGGTTGTTAATTCGGACGAGACTCTTTTTGGTGTTGCGAAGGTCTTTCACCAATAAGATCTTTTTGCGGCCAGTCCCTTGAGGAGGAGAGACGTGGGTCATGTCCAGTGTGGCTTTTCCATCGGTGATGTCAAACTGGTCATTGGATTGTTGCACGTGTTGAATCTTGTCCATGACTTTGGAAGCGGTCAATTCTGCAGGGCTGCTAAACTCGATCCAAACAGGGGATTTCAAGCCGTCGTGTTGTATGGAAAGTCTCAAGCGATCGTCTTCTTTGGGTTGACATTGTCGCTCGAGTGTGGTGAGCAAAGAATCCCACATCTCGGTGATGAACCCTTCTGCTTTTCTCTAACGGTACTTCGGACTTGAAATCTTTAAACTTCACCGTGTATTTGTAAGCCGTGGTTCTAAATTTTCTAGAGGGGTGCTTTTCCGTCTCTTGAATGGAATAGTACTTTTCAGGGTTGACTAAGGGTGGTGAACTTTGTTTAGAGGGTTTGGATTCTGGTTCACTCATGTCCTCTTCAAAATCACTGGCATGAATTTGTGCCAAGACTTCAGCCCTGGTACAAGGCGATAGATCACGTTTCTGCCTCTTACTTTCTTCTTCTTTCTTCTCAAATGAATTGGATCGTTTCATCTTGATAGCAAAACGTCAAATGACTAAAGTTTAAACACCATGGGCTAATTTATAGTCATGGCAGACCAGCGTATATAAAAGGGTGTGTGTCTTGTCCTTTCACTATTCATTTCACTCTCAAACCGAGCACAACGATGGAAGAGACTACACAAATCGAACGTTTCATCAGAGCGTTGCGAGGGGTCATTAGAAAATTCTCTTCAGACCAGGCGACGGACTACTCTCCTTCCTTGCGAGATAAAAGTCAAGATACTTGCTATATCTGTCAGAAGAAAGGGCAGTGGTCTTCAGAGTGTCCAGACCGTCCAAAAAGAAAAAAAGGGGTTAGAAAAGACAAAAGTCAAGATACCTGTTATTATTGTCAAGAAAAAGGACATTGGTCTCCAGATAGCCCAAAAAAGAAACAAGAGGAGTCAGAAGAAGAGAGGGATTCTTCAGAGGAAGAAGAAGAGGAGGAAGAAAGCAGACAGGTGAAGAAAAAGAAACAGGAGAAGAAAAGAAGAAGGGAAGAAAGTGAGGAGGAAGAGGAGGAAAAGACTGTGACGGTGAAGAAATTAAAAAAACAGAGAGACTAAACAATGAGACAGAAGAAGTCTATGCTTTGTTGTGAATTGTGAATTGGATTGTAAATATTTATAAAAGAATAAATTAGGTAAAAAAAGGTAAGTGTCTTTGGGTTTTGATTTTAAAATAAGAACGTACACTCACACATTCATACACACTTACTATAGGGGTAAAATGGGTTGTTTTTTGTTTTTTGTTGGGGTTTTTTTTGAGTTATTGGCAATTGAAAGTCTATCTCTTTTCGAGAGACTTGGGTGGCCCTGAAAAGGGCCTTTTTTTTGGTGTAGGGGTGAGTTTAAGCAATCAACTTTAACTGTCTTAAGCCTTTGCCACGGCCAAGGCCTACTTCTGGACTGCGTACTGTTGATGATGATGATGATGATGATGATTTGGTTGAAATCACTAAGGGTGGCACGGTAGGCTTAGTCACAGGGTTGGAGTGTTTAGCTCGGGAAGGTCGTATTCTCTTCGGTCGTAATAAAGAAGTCTGATACATTTGTTTCAGACTTCTTAACTCCGCTAAAATGTCTAACAGTACCGTGACCGTTTGATTTTCACACCCTTGTTTCTTTGCTGCTGCTTCTTGTTATTGTTGTTTTTTTCTTACGTCTTCTTCCTGCTGTTGTTGCTGTAGAAGAAAAGCTTGTTCCGCTTCCTTTTGCTGTTGTATAAATTTCTCCAATTCTTCTTTCTGTCTCTGTCTAAAATTCTCCACGTGTGGTAATGAAGGAGAAGGTACCGGAACAAATTCTTGCGAGGTAAGAAAATCTACAAAATCCCAATTCACCTCTTCTGAAAGTAAGTCCGGGTTCCCTTGGGTGGTCTCCACTGCTGGTGCACCCAATTTATCGTTTTCTGAGTTTCTGTCATGTTGAATAACTGTCGCATGAATTGACTGCGCACAGGCGCTAGCGAATTTATATAGACCACGTGACGTCACAGACTGCTCTCTTCGGATTGGATGCGAGCTGACTGAATTTTGTAACGCGTGTTTGGATTGGTCAACAAACTCAATCCGTTTCAATCCTTTCTCTCCCTATAAATAAGTGCAGTTCACTGCATTCCTTCACTTGTTCTCGGCTCCTCAACATGTGGACCGATGTGCAATCTTCTACGCTTGTGTCAACGATGATGTTCAGGACGGACATACCAATGTATGTCCGATCCGAGTGGACAGTTGTCCATAGGACCGCCACAAGCCTATGGATACGTAGGATTTACGTGGAGAGGCAAGGATGCCTCAGAAGAGTTTTAGTCTATGGACCTACCATTAGACGAAGCCTAAGACGAAGAAGATGTTGCAGATGCCCTTTATGTTAAGGGCATATTAGCATAAACCCAAAGGCCCTTTTCAGGGCCACTCACATCTCTCGAAAAGAGATAGACTTTCAATTGCCTACCCCTTTTTTTATATTTTTTTATTTTAAAAAAAAAAACAAAAAAAATCCCATGTTCAATTTCCCCTTGTCCCTAGAATTGCTTTTTTTCTCCCATGTTCAATTTCCCTTGTCGCTCAACAGACCCACGATTTATTCCCATGTTCAATTTCCCCTTGTCGCTCAACAGACCCACGATTTATTCCCATGTTCAATTTCCCCTTGTCGCTCAACAGACCCAAAATATATTCCCATGTTAATTTCCCATTGTCGCTAAAGTGACCCAGGGGTTTTCGTAATGTTAAATTTCCCATTGTCGCTAAAGTGACCCAGGGTGGTTTTTAATGCTAATTCCCATTGCCTCCAAAGTGCCCCACTTCACTACTACCGAGATCCACGTCGACGCGTTGACGCGCACGTTTATTGCTTGGTGATTTACATGCCAAATCATGTTGGGAACATGCAACGTCGACAGTGTTTACAAGGTTCTTCTCAAGGTTTTGGTACATTATTAGAGTCCAGTCGTATATCCAACCATGTTACAGGTCTGCATGAATTGTATCTGGCTTAAAGAGGGATCCATATATACTTTTCAACAGGATATTTACTCCACGTCCCCCCCCCCCCACCCCGGTAGATTTGTAGCGAGTCCATGGGCGAATTTTGTTTATTTAAATTTTGCGCATGAGACACCTTCTGTTAACCCGAACGAAACTGGAAGTTCACACACAGTTTTTTGCAGCTCGGTCATTACGTGCATGAACCGAGTTGGATTTACAGTACGTGTTTCCATGCGACGGGCACATAATATAAAATCATGATGAGAATTTGTACAATAATTGACATTCTGCATGACATTACGAAACAAATATTTTGAAAATATCCACTTTGAGAAAAATCAAAAATTTTGCATAATGCGCAGGCAGATCTGAGTCTGTGCATTTTCTTAGGAGTAATCAGTAGAACAAACGACATAAATCCGACCTTCAGGCGCATTATGCTACGGCAGATCAGGAGTTTTGTTGTTTGCTGTTTGACTCAACCTATAAGCAAGTATAGACGGTATTCTACGTCATATAATGTCAAGAACACACAATCTGATAACCCTCAATCAATAGGGACTGTTACATAATGTGTATAAAAAAGAAAAAACATCGTGTCCTTCACGGCACGTATATATATATATATATATATATATATATATATATATATATATATATATATATATATATATATATATATATATATATATATATATATATATATTGTCTGACGGCATGTTGATGTATAACATGTATCTGGTTTATCGTCACATTAATGTATACTATACATGGGTTTCATCCTGTCTATATATCGCAATTTAAAGTACTATATATATATATATATATATATATATATATATATATATATATATATATCCAGTGAAAACTCTGCAATTTTATAATTTTATATCATTCTCCGAAGTAACTGAGAAATTTTCAATAACACTAGAAAGAAGGGATGGTTAATTAGTAAAGAAAAATTATATGTTATAACTAATAGTGTCTGTTATAGAGGATTGTGTTTATCCTTAGGAATGTTTTTGCTCTTCTTTTTTTAACATTCTTACTTAAGTTTAGTACAATATGTCCAACGAATGTACTTTACTTACTGCAAAATAAGCTATACAAACATTTTCCCCACTGGAAGCCCCCCAATAGATAACTAGCAGAAGTACACACGAAATAATTGCCCTTGATTTCGACCAATCAACTTTGGTCAACTGACCAGAGGCCTCTTGAGGGAGTCTGAATAGGCTCCCTTTCATATTGCAGACTCGTATGAAGTTTAAATTATAGCTCTCCTCTTATCAGCCATTAGTCTATAAGAAAATTAAGTTTAAATAGATATATAAAAAATATCTTAATATCTGCTGACAGCAGCAGCAACATAAACGGGAGTAACCGAAATGGAAGTTATCTAATGAGTTATTGGTCTCTACCGACGTTCGCTTGTAGCGGCAGAAAATTAACCGTATATCCTCAATTTAGCGTTCACACGATTTGAGTTTGAGTGCATATATTCAACAATGGAGACATGGGAATAATGTCTACTTGATCCAGACACGTTATTTGTTTTTAGTTGTCATTCATCTTTGATCACTGTATTCTTCATTTTAAAGGAGCGATAACATATAATTCTTTAAACGATCTTTCTCCAGATCATAACCTAACTGAACTAAGATAATCAAATACTGAGCGTTATCTCCAATCGACAACTAACAACTAACTTCAGATTCCGTGGTCAAAAACAAACCATTACGAAAGCTCATTCACTGTATCAGCACATACTGTATGGAATTCCTTATCCCTGAGGATTTACAATTTAAATTTCCTTGCTTCGTTTAAAATATTATAGAAATTCTTTCTTAGGCATCTAGAATGACATATTAAAACCTCTGAATAGAGAACTTCATCATTGTGTCTGTAAATAATATGTCCGTGTCTTATTCAATTAGGTTGTGATGAAAACTAGGAACCTGTGCATATTGACCAGTATAGTCAAATATATTCATTCATTTTAAATATGTGGGAATGAGTGTGCGATGATACCTTATATGCGTATGTTTTTTTGGGGTGGGTGGGTGGTACTTTTAACAGAGGAATTACAAAAATTGAGAACCACATAGCAGATGGGTCAGTCATGACCAAATGTTATCATCATTAAAAAAAGTTGTTTATTATTACTATTATTATTATTATTAGTAGTAGTAGTAGTAGTAGTAGTAGTAGTAGTAGTAGTAGTAGTAGTTGTTGTTGTTGTTGTTGTTGTTGTTGTATTTACGGTTTCAAGATTGAACCCAGTGAAAAATGGAGGGAACTGGCAATATCACAATGAAATTAACTAGAGAAGGAAAAATGCCGTTATCTCTAAGAAAACCTCTAGAACCATATTATAATAAATATATTATCACACATGTTTGTTGTAAAAGCTACATTAGCTGACGTATGAACAGGCCTGGTCTCATAGCTTCTGAGGTCCAAAGCGCCACGCTGGCAGCGGAGCCGGGCCGGGCCGGGCCGGTGGAGTTAATGCAGTATGCCTATTCTTTTCTGTCAATTGAAGCGCCTTCGTGGCCCCGGCAACCGTCTTGCTAGCCTTACCCTAAGGCTGATCCTGCGTATTAGTAGGGAGGGATTGTACCACTTCACTTCTAAATGTATCATACATGATGATATTTCAAACATGGGACCACTTCACTTCTAAATGTATCATACATGGTTATATGTCAAACATGGGGCCACTTCACTTCTAAATTTGTCATACAAAGGTGATATTTCAAACATGTGACCACTTCATTTCTAAGTGTGTCATACAAAGGTGAAATTTCAAACCGGGGACCACTTTACTTCTAATTGTATCATTCAAAGGTGATTTTTAAAACTGGATACCACTTCACTACTTATATCACCAAAACTTGTAGGATTAAAACTATGTTCCACACAATCATTTATAAGATCAGATATTATTTCTAAGGACATTACATTGGAATGAATCACCTTATGAATGTCGATGTTTTACACCAAAATGCATAATATTCTTAGACTTATTTGGTTTAGTGATTTTTCAAATTAATTTGACTTATTACATGGCCATTTCTTGACAGATTTATGGCTTTTTTTACATTTTGAAGGGCCACTACTATAATGGGATAAAACATTTTATCGAAACGTCAAATCATATGTAATTATTAATGGTGAAGTCACTATTTAGTTTGGTATGGAGACAGGGTGTAAACAGGGGTATCCATTCTCCCATATAATTAATAACGTGTGTGCAGAAATTTTAGCCCACGTGATAAGAACAAAACTACTAGGGGAATACATATAAACGATTTTATTTTTCTGATGGTAACTCGTTTGCTGTTGATGCTCCAAAGACAGCTCTAATGTCTGCTTTCCATCTTTTGCATCCATTATTCATTTGTTCTTGGCTGAGCCTAAATATTGAAGAGAAAAAGGGTGGTTTTGATTAGAAGTAGAACAGGTAGCATCAGTCAGTATTGTCAAGAAGGTAAACTTCATTGGGGTTGTAATGACCTTGCTGTCTTATTTGTAAAATTTTCAGGTAACTTGGACAAAATTGCAACTCTTAATTATTCATAGATTTTCTTAAATTGTGGAGAAAAGAATCTCAGATATTTTTGGATAGATGTTTCTGAAGCATATTTAAAAAAAAGCTAGATGATTACAAATGGTCATCACTCAACATTTTGAGAAAAACAAATATGGTGCCGATTATTTTTTTAACAAACTTGTCATGGTTAAATGCGAATAATAAAAAAGCATGTATTACAAAATATGGTGTTTGAAAGGTGTTTAGATTCGTGATTGCGTTTCTTGATGACGATTGTTCCTGGATAAGTTTTAATAGTTTAAAACATAAATGTTCTATTAATATTAACTTCATAGATTTTCAAAAGCACACTTGCATCTATTAAGTCATAAAATATTCAGGTTGATCATTAGTTAAGTTAATAATTTTATATGCGAAACAGTATATTTATCAATGTAGATTTAGAGATAAGTCAATTTTGTCCGGTTTTTGTTTTTAATTTTAACATAGAAAATATAGTGCTTATTGAAACTGTAAATTGGAAAAGTTTCAAAATAGATTCCAGTATTGTACAAATAGTTAATAGCGTCATGAGTACTTATTTTGTGGGGGCCCCGAGTGGCCGAGTGGTCTAAAGCGCTCTCCGTTACGGATCACTGCCATCTCACCTCTGTCTGCACCGGTTCGAATCTTGGATTCAGCCAATGTGGGTATGTGAGAAAGCTTGCCAGTAGCTTCTCGTGGGTTGGTTGTTCTTTCCGGGGTTTTTCCGGGTTCTTCCTCCACCATTAATACTGGCCGCCATGTATAGCCTATCTTGTGCTCAAAAATGGCGTTAAACGCCACAACAACAACAACTTATTTTGTTATTTTTTTAATTATTTATATCAAGTCACTGAAAGTCACAATGTCCATTGCTTGAATGTTCACATTGAAAAGCAAGCATATGTTTTCTAGAGTTGATTACCTGCTAGAAAAGATGGAATTTGATACCTACTGTTACAGAAGTTCCTATTGTTTGTTACGTAAGTACCAATCTTTGACATCGTACATATTTACATTGCACAGTGTTTACGTGATATAGACGTATGAACAAAGATATCTTCTGTGCTCGTGAAAGCAACACATTTCTTATGGTTTTCATGGATTTTAAAATCTTAAGTGGGTTAGTATGTTTCTTTGGGAGTGTGTGTGTTGTTTTTATTTATACAGATGAAACCAAAGTCTATTTCTGAAGAAAAATCTAAGCAGCCACATAAGAAGAAACAGAGAAAACAAGTTTGATAAATTTATCTCGTAATGTACAGGTACAGATAGTCCTTAATTGGCGTGGATCCTACGCAGCTTTCTGCCTATAATTAAGATGGCTGGCGTTGAGAGGACCCCCTTGTGCCGAAAGATTTAAAGACGTTTATGTGTTTGTGCCCCCTCCCAATTTTTTGTTGTGTGTCTTCTTGAAAATAAATCAAAAAGATTTTTGATAAAAATTTCTATGAATTTGATTTATGGATCTGTCTGCACCTAACCGTAATGTATCTCAAGAAGCTCGTACTCCCTGGGCTGGTTTTCGGTCCTTTACACTTTACCTAGTGATCCTTGCCAAGGATCTGTGTATGTCCAGTGTGTGCTGTATTGTGCTTATGTCCAGTGTGTGATGTATGTCCAGTGTGTGCTGTATGTCCAGTGTGTGCTATATGTCCATTGTGTGATGTGTGTTGTATGTCCAGTGTGTGCTGTATGTCCAGTGTGTGCTTATGTCCAGTGTGTGCTGTATGTCCAGTGTGTGCTGTATGTCCAGTGTGTGATGTATGTCCAGTGTGTGCGTCCAGTGTGTGCTGTATGTCCAGTGTGTGATGTATGTCCAGTGTGTGCTGAATGTCCAGTGTGTGATGTACGTCCAGTGTATGATCTATGTCCAGTGTGTGCTGTATGTCCAGTGTGTTTATGTCCCGTGTGTCCTTATGTCCAGTGTGTGATGTATGTCCAGTGTGTGCTGTATATCCAGGGTGTGATGTATGTCCAGTGTGTGCGTCCAGTGTGTGCTGTATGTCCAGTGTGTGATGTACATCCAGTGTGTGATGTACGTCCAGTGTGTGCTGTATGTCCAGTGTGTGATGTAAATCCAGTGTGTGATGTACGTCCAGTGTGTGCTGTATGTCCAGTGTACTGTATGTCCAGTGTGTGATGTACATCCAGTGTGTGATGTACGTCCAGTGTGTGCTGTATGTCCAGTGTGCTGTATGTCCAGTGTGTGATGTACATCCAGTGTGTGATGTACGTCCAGTGTGTGCTGTATGTCCAGTGTGCTGTATGTCCAGTGTGTGATGTATGTCCAGTGTGTGATGTACATCCAGTGTGTGATGTACGTCCAGTGTGTGCTGTATGTCCAGTGTGCTGTATGTCCAGTGTGTGATGTACATCCAGTGTGTGATGTACGTCCAGTGTGTGCTGTATGTCCAGTGTGTGCTGTATGTCCAGTGTGTGATGTACGTCCAGTGTGTGCTGTATGTCCAGTGTGTGATGTATGTCCAGTGTGTGCTGTATGTCCAGTGTGTGATGTACATCCAGTGTGTGATGTACGTCCAGTGTGTGCTGTATGTCCAGTGTGCTGTATGTCCAGTGTGTGATGTATGTCCAGTGTGTGATGTACGTCCAGTGTGTGCTGTATGTCCAGTGTGCTGTATGTCCAGTGTGTGATATATGTCCAGTGTGTGCTGTATGTCCAGTGTGTGATGTACGTCCAGTGTGTGCTGTATGTCCAGTGTGCTGTATGTCCAGTGTGTGATGTATGTCCAGTGTGTAATGTACGTCCAGTGTGTGCTGTATGTCCAGTGTGCTGTATGTCCAGTGTGTGCTGTATGTCCAGTGTGTGATGTACATCCAGTGTGTGATGTACGTCCAGTGTGTGCTGTATGTCCAGTGTGCTGTATGTCCAGTGTGTGATGTATGTCCAGTGTGTGATGTACGTCCAGTGTGTGCTGTATGTCCAGTGTGTGCTGTATGTCCAGTGTGCTGTATGTCCAGTGTGTGATATATGTCCAGTGTGTGCTGTATGTCCAGTGTGTGATGTACGTCCAGTGTGTGCTGTATGTCCAGTGTGCTGTATGTCCAGTGTGTGATGTACGTCCAGTGTGTGCTGTATGTCCAGTATGATGTATGTCCAGTGTGTGATGTACGTCCAGTGTGTGCTGTATGTCCAGTGTGCTGTATGTCCAGCGTGTGCTGTATGTCCAGTGTGTGATGTACATCCAGTGTGTGATGTACGTCCAGTGTGTGCTGTATGTCCAGTGTGCTGTGTGTCCAGTGCTATATTGTAGTGACTAGTAACCCATGTTGTTGTATATAGACTGGCTTGTAAAGATTAAATCAAGCTAATAAGGTGTCTTTATTTATTTCAAAACCTATCTAATAAAAAGAAATCCGACAAGGGCGCCCAGGACTTGGATGTAATGGTGGCAGGTGGCTACCGTGTCCATTCGCTTCCATCTGTCCTATGCATTGTTTTCCCTATCTACAATCTTTGTGGTGTGTTATAAGTACAGAAAGTTCAAAATAAAAACAAAATACACACATAAGTAGAGAAGTCTTTATATTGTATGAGCGCATGTACTGTGTGTGATTCTGCTGCCTCGCAGTTCGTACTAACTCGCACTTAACATTGGTATCACACCATCATATGCTCCTTGCTTGGTTGGGCCAAATTCCCTGTCCAAATGTAGTTGCTGTCTGTACCTACTGTGTTAGAGTTATGTTAGCAGCTACGACGATGCATGCTAATCTGTTAGAATTGTTATTATCATTTTGGACGGCCTCCCTTTTCTGTTAGAGAATGAAAAAAAAAAATTAGATGGACAGGAGATGGTCCGTTGATAGTGTATATGATAAGGGCGATGCAGTTGGGCTCAGATGTTGACGTGTCGATTTTCTGCTTATCAATTAAAGTTACACATTCCGTTATGCAGTTCATGAATCAGTATCAACACGTCACAAGTGTATCAATACATCGACACCTGTACAGGGTTCAATGCTAAACAATTTTGATCCTTTTTAAGTTACATGTATTAAAAAAAAAATTAAAAACAAACCTCCGATGGAGGGGCTCACGTCCACATTTTGTGATACAAGGAAATCAGATAACAAATTCAATCAACCATGAGCAAGTTTAACACAGAAATACAAAATATGGAGTCTAAACGAGCTCGAAAACGTAAAGTCTTAAGTTCTTTAAGGACAGTGGTTCAGAGAACTGAGTCATGAGTGTTTGAGTTCATGTCTGTTCACAGCGCGATGGAAGCTTGGGACATTTCATCGATCACCAGTGATTGAACCCATTTATCTGGGTTAAAAAAAAAAAAACAGAAGGTAGCGAAGAACGGAAGTAACTGAGAACATACGATTGTCGCTAAATTTAAGTATGATAACTGGGAGAACGCATTGCCCATATTTTATAATAAAACGGAAGCCGAACAAAACATGAGTTATTTGGAAAGCATCAAAAAGAAGTCTCAGGAAAAAGAGATAAATTTAGAGATGTCATGAAGGCAGAAAAAAAAAAACGAGCAGAATATGTTCGGGAAGGGAGGCTATTACAAACTACCATTTAAGAATTAGGAATTTCATGGTATGGCGGAAATCGAAATGTGATACTGGCAAAACATGTTTATGAAGGGAGGTTAAAACTATCATTTAAGAATTAGATATTTTCAGGTAAGGCGGAAATTGAAATGTGACATTTATGGTTGGTATGTGATATGATTTGAAGTCCAAGCCGAGCAAGAATTAGTGGAATGCGATTGACAAGACGACACTCCTTTGATTAATGTCTTGACACGGACTGTTACATCACGCGGACAAATTAGATTATCACACACGTTATTGCCCGTGACTTAACGAAATAATAAACCTTTCTGAAATGTCTACTAACTTGACCTGTCAGCTCCTTATCTAATTATTTAAAGCCAATAGGCGGTCTATTCAAATGAAATCTGGCGTAAGTAGTCTTATAATATTGCATAATGTGGGACCACGTGTGAATGCCTTTTGATCAGCAATTGATCACAGGTGCCCATTGTAAACTATGATCAAAAGGAAATATTGCTTACATCATGTACAAGATAAACTCCAGTAGTTTTACGTGACATGTACAATTTCATTTTAGGTTATTACAATAATACTACAGAAACTTGACGATAAGTCATCTGTTGGTCAGAAACTCATTGCAATTAGGAAGTCTATATTGGCCTCCATCTGTTAATTATTATCAATAGATTGTTATACCAAATGGTGAGTCAATACACTATTTATATATTGTATAGAATTTCTTGCTTGTTATGTGTGATAGCACTACATAGACAGTGCCTTTTCAAGCTATCACTTGATTCCCAACTATTAGTGAAACATTAGTTGTGGAGTAGCTGAGGAACATTAGTTTAAAATATCTGATTGAAGCAACCTCAAAGTGAAATGCTGATGAACGGAGAGGGAGAGAGAATTGACGAAAATAAAATATGTGTTGTAATCCGAGATTTGTATTGATACAACACATCGGTTACTTTTACCGGAAACGCGTACGCTGAGGTACAAAATTAGCCTAATATTAACGACTTCCTCTGCTTATACAGAGCCCTTTAGTCTTAGATAAGTCCCGGGGATTGTCTAGCATTGATGTTTGAGCGAAGCAGACATGAGAGTGCTAGCTATAATCAGTCTGTTAAGCTTGATTACTGAGTTTTTCTTCTTCCTTTAAAATAAACACCAATAAAAAATGTAAAAAAAACCAACAAATATGACCCAAAGGTTCTAAAACCATTCTGATGCCCTCTGTACGAGTCAATTAAACGTCAAGTTTGTGTGGATTCCATGTTTGAAGATGAGAACGGGTTGGAATAGAGATACAGATCTTGTATTTGGATAAGACTGATATCTTTAGTCTCTTTGATAAGTGCATTTTTTTAGTTCGTTTGCAATTTGCACATTTTATCTTCGACGAAGTCAATATGGTGTGGAACATAACCCGTATAGTGCCAGATTATGTGTTGGTTAAAGAGAATTAATGTCACTTTGTCACTTTACCCTCCATTTTTTGACACACATCAACCACTTTAGATGCATTGCGTTGTCCAGTAAACATTGGCAAGATTTTGATGATAATTTACATTTACATATGCGATCTATAAGACCATATATATATATATATATATATATATATATATATATATATATATATATATATATATATATATATATATATTGTATTTGAGGAAATCTTCTGTATACACTGACATGGCTTCATGGAATTTTGGGAATCGCAACAGCAAATGTCTGAAATTTTAAGAATAAAATTGAGCTTTAGAAAATGTAATTTTAAGAATAAAATAAAGCTTTAGAAAATGTTTTCAGTTTGGGCAGCTTACTCTATTATTCTGCTGTGATACCTTTCACATTTATTTATTTAATTTGTGTTCTTATGTATTAGACTGTTTAAATGTTGCTTTCACGAGTACCATAACCTTAACGAATTTTACTAAAACTATGCAAACACGTTTGAAATCAGGCCACGATTAAAACTAATGTAAAACTAATTATTCAACTCTTCACGATTTATGACTACGAATACTGCTACTACAACTACCAATGACAGACAAAGACAACACTGTTATCACACGTGTGGCCTATTTAGAAATACACTACTTCACATGACAGTCCTTTCCACTAACCAAAAGATCGTAACGGTAGTCTGCTTAATATTCGTATTACCGGAAGTTCTAGGGATGACTAGGCATCTGGGTAAATGATCCCTTTCCGGGTCGTAATTCTTTATCTCTACCCGTTTACTAAATTCAGGGGATTTCACTATTTCTAATAACAGTCTGAAAACGAGACGGAGTATTTTCTTGAAAAACATTTGAGGGACTCTATATGTTATTAAGATCTAAGCGGTATAAGAGAGTGAACGCCCAGTAAAGAACACGTGTTCAAGCTATTTTAAGACGGAAGCCCATTAAAATAATCTATATATAGAAGTATAGAAGTAATATAGCTCATAGGCTTAGCCCCCTTCGATGTTCCCTGTAACTGAAATAAAATGTGATTTCGAGAGCTCCATCCGTTTCTGTATATGTCAGCTATGCGTGCGGTGGGGGGAGGGGGGACTTGTGCATTGCGTTATTTTGAGAAAGAGACTGGCTGTTCCTTAAACTGCCATACGACAATCAGTACCAGGCAACATGTGCTGAATTGTTAAATTAAAATATATTGTAGTCTTAATCATGATAATAATGTAAGAGTGAAAAAATCCTTCGAGAGGTGTGTGGATGAAGTCAGCGTAAGGCATATTTTTCTCACTTGATTCGCCATTTTGTTGGTAATCTGGCTTTGACCTAAATTCAGACACGCTGGAAACAATCTTATAATTTCTATAACACACTCAAAATTCTTTCATTTTATGTCAACGTTGAAAGGTTAAATTTGTTATGGTATGTTGGCTATTTATTTCCGGAAATAGAAAAAAGCGTACTGCTGCTCATCTATTGGCTTGATATCATTTTGCCGTCCGCTTATGAGTAGCCTAGCCAGCAGCCATTGATTGTCAATAAACATACGAATATGCATGCAGAAAATTATGGAGCTCTGAAGGTATTAACGACCCAATTTCTTCTTTTTTTGGGGGGACCATACATTTTTTTTAAGTGTTGTTATATGTTTGTGTGTCCCTCAAAGGTATGTATGTTTGTATGTTTTACAATAGAATTTAGATTTTTAAAAATTCAAAGTTTACAATTTTTTATGGGGTATTTATATCCCTAGTGTGATCTAAAGGGTTGTTCATCCGACTCTTGGTTTTAAGCCCCAGAGTCGGAGTTCCTTCCATTGTTTGTTTCGTGATCTTTGCCAGAGATCTCCGATGTCCCGTGTATGCTATATGTACTTTTGCTATGTTGTGTGTATGCTATAGATTTCTTTCTTGGGACGGCAAATGTAGTTCAATTATCTCCCAGTTTTCTTATCGTATAGTTATAGTTATCTGGATATTTTTTCCAAAATATTGAGTTTGGTTTTATTTTGAAAAAATGAAAGTTTGAATTTTGTCGTGAAAACGGTGTAATATATGATTTAAAGAAACTTACTGCCTTAGTTGAGTGATCATTATGTGTCGTTTTCTCGTTTTATCTTTACTTCAGACTGAGAGGCTATATCCGAGTTAGGATCCGCATTTTTCTTTATTCGTTAATGTTTCTCCTTCTGAAGAATTTAGCCTTCTCCTTTATTTATAAAAGAATGCAAAGTTTCCATTTTTTGTGTGGTGTTAGTCCTAAAGTTAATGGTGGTAGCTTTTTATTATTGTATGCCATAATTCCCTTTATTTTTGTTCTGTTTGTCCATTTCCGCCACATGGGTTTTTCTGATGCTCTTTCGCGTAGCTTCTTGTGACATAGCCCTGCAACGGATATGCAACTTACTTCACACATATATAGGTTCCATGTTACCCTTAAATCTATGTTAATTAGTGAATATTATTTTAAGTTAATAGTATATCGCTACTATGGTTACTGAATTTCATATATTGATGCTGTGGGGTGAGAGATGGAGGCCGGGCTCCAGCCCACACATTTGCATTTGTAGCATGCGTTCATATGCGGACGGTTAGCCCTCCCCCATCTCCTATCCCCTTGATAAAAAAAAGTAATATATATTTCTTTGATGAGAAGAAAGAAATAGTAGGTATTATTTTCAAGGATATATTGGTACTGTGAGGTGAGAGATTTGGGCGAGGCTCACGCCTTGGCACAGGCGTATCTGCCCCAAGTGGGCTGTAAACCGGAGCCCCTCCCCAATCTCTCCACTCTCCGACCTTCACATACATCTCTAAATTTATACAGCCATTGAAACTCAAGAAGAACGTATTGGTTTTATTTTTTAACAGGCATTCAGCGTAATTTGTGTAATACCATCTATTATTTAATAATTGTTATCACCTGGCCACAGGAAAGCATATTTGTTGTTATGTAGTTAATTATTTTTAAAACCACTTTATTTTCATTGTCCGCATCTGTATATAATATATTGTTTCTATGATATATTTTTTTTTTTACAAATTTCCGTAATTGGCAGTATCCTATTATTTTTTGTTTTATCACATTGGGCAATCGTATGTAGTGTGGTGAAATTCGCCGTTTTACATAGAGGGCATTTCGGTATTATCCTAAACATACGACGTCTGACAGCTTCTTCCCCTGTAAGCCACGCGTTGTGTAAATATTTAAAAATTATACTTTGTATTTTTACGATCTTATTTTTTCCAAACGTGTCCAAGTTTTTGCCCAGTTTATCCCCCAGTTGTCTTGTTATACTCTACATCTTATTCTTTTTGTCACATCCTCTCTTATCCAATCATAACCATTACCTATATCTAATTGCCAAACCTCTGTTTTATCCCTATATTTTAAGAGTATTTCCTTTATATATCTAAATTTACGTGGCACTTCAAGTTTCTTCGTGAGTTTATTATTTCTGTATATCTCTGGTCGGGCTCTCATTGTGAAGCCGAACCAGTAGATATACAGTGCCTCCCACGCTGTAACAGGTTCGGGTTGCACTTTTTTCAATCTATTTATTATGTTAGGTAGTTTTAGTAGTAGGGGGATTGGCAAACCCAATCCCCCTCTACTTTTAGCTTTATATAAAGTGTCTTTTTTAATATAGTGCGTTTTTAGTTCCATACGTAATCGTTAATTTCATTGTCCAGCTTGTATTATCCATATCAATAGATCTAATTATATAGTTAGTGTTTGAATACAAGTATGTTTTGGCCACTAGGGCCCGCTCCATGATGCATAGGGGCGTTAGGGCCCAGATTGTCTCATTTTCTCTTATTTTGCTGATTATGTGCTTGTAGTTTTCTATAGTTTCTTTTTTTTTCTCGAAAATAAACCCCTAGAGCTTTCACCGTATCTCTCAGTAGGTGGGGGTGGGGTAAACCAGGATGATTACCTCTCCAGTTTCTCATTTTAAGAACTTCAGTCTTGTTGTGGTTTATTTTTTAAACCGACGCTTTCCCAAATTTTTCAAATTCTTCTTCTAGATGTTTATAGGATCTTCCCTCTCTTATAATGTTTGTGCAGTCGTCTGTATGTTGAAGCATTTTAAATTCTTCTTTTAAGTTTGGTATTTGTATGCCTTGTATTTCTGGGTTATTTCTTAACTTATGACTTAGAATTTCAATTGCCATTACGTACAATAGCATTGATAGTGGGCAGCCTTGCCTCAGTGATCGTTGTATATCAAATTCTTTCGTGCATTTTCCATTTACCTGTACACATGAGGTTATTCCTGTGTATAGGATTTCAGTCCATTTTCGGAAGTTCGGCCCGAAGCCAAATTTTTCAAGTACGTTCTGTATATAGTTTTATTCTAATCGGTCGAATGCTTTTTCCTGGTCGAAGAGTACCATATCACCCTTCATACCTGTTTCATTAATGTAATCTATTATGGTTTTAATATTTAAAATATTGCTTTGAATATCCCTTCCTTTTCCCCCATAAGTTTGATTTGCATTGATTTTACTTATCCCCCCTTTTACCCTATTTGTTAATATCCTACTTAAAATTGTATAATCCGTATTCAGAAGTGATATCGGTCTCCAGTTTTGTATGTCCTCCCTATCCTATTTCCCTTTAAAAATAACAGTAATATCTCCTTTCCTCATAGATTTTGACATTTGTTTCTTGCTTAAAAAGATATTATTGTATAGAACATTCAAGATCGACGTTAATTCACCGTGGAATGTTTTGTAGAATTCCACGGTGAGTCCATCTTTCCCTAGCGATTTTCTTTTCATGAGTGTAGCTATGGTTTTTGTTGTTGTTGTTGTTGTTGTAGGGTTTAACGCCATTTTTCAGCACACGATAGGCTATTCATGGCGGCCAGTATTAATGGTGGAGGAAGAACCCGGGAAAATCCCGGAAAGAACCACCGACCCTCGAGAAGCTACTGGCAAGCTTTCTCACATACCCACATTAGCCGAATCCAAGACTCGAACCTACGCAGACAGAGGTGAGATGGCAGTGATCCGTAACGAAGAGCGCTTTAGACCACTCGGCCACTCGGGGACCCTGGTTTTTTTTGTAGTTTCTTCATCTGAGATGACTCACACTGGTCTCTGTTTTCTGCCATCATCTAACAATCAACATTTTTTAAATAGTTGTCGATTGTATTGGAATCTATATTTTGTGTGGTGTATAACTCTTTTTAATATAGAAAAATGCTTTTAAAATATCTTCACTTGCCGTATAAGTTACATTGCTTATATTTATTTAATTTAATATTTTCTCATCTCCTTTCCTGAATTCTTCCCGTTGATATATCTCAAGATAAAAACATTTATACATGCAACCAGCTCCTCGGCCCACCTGTTACTGAAGACGGCAAGAAGAAACAACAACACCAGTCAACATCACGGCTGCAGATAGGGTTTGAGGCTCATCTCAAAGTGTTTTTGTGCCTCTTCTTTGGAGCCCTTAATTCAAGTATGGGTAATTTAACTTATCAGAGGTATCGACATTAATTTAATTAAATATATTCACCTCGCGCCCAACTGCAAAAGCATGTCAAATTCCATGAAGCATTTATCATTGTATGATTCTTGTATCTAAGTCATGTTAAAATAATTCACTGCCTTGAAAATAGCTGACGTCATCAGTATTCGTCTGGAACAAATTTCCCAGTGTAATCTGTAACGAATTATAATATCATAATTAAACAAAACATAGTAATTAAATTTAATAATAATAATAATAATAATAATAATAATAATAATAATAATAATAACAGTGTTGATTTGTAACAGCGGCCACTGACCCATGATACATATCCATACATATCATACGGTACAAAAAGATGTTTCAGTGCTTAAGAAAAGAACATCGTATCCATTGGAAGTGGTATACATGAAAGTAATCATTATTGCATTTTTTTAATTGAGTAAAATACAAATATATATGTTACACAGTAATCACATAAAGTAATTAATAATAATAATAATAATAATAATAATAATAATAACATTATTGTTTAATATAAAATCACTCCAAAACACATCTGCAAGTTATTTTTTATTTTTTGTCGCTTGTTTTGTTGTTTGTTTATTATATTTTTTAAAATTGGAGTCTAGTTGTTTGTGTATATTAAGAAAGACACTACATGGAAAAAGGGACCAAAGGTATATTCGTTACTTAACCAAAATACGGGGTATTATACTAAGTTTTATATTTCATTACACTTTGTATTATATTGCATTTTGCATTATATTACGTTTTATATTATAATACGCTTTATAAGCTAGTTTGTTTCTCGCAATTCCACTTGTCGGTCCCCTGATGACGTCATTTATTTTGTTGTTGTGTATATTCGAAAGGAGAAATGAGTAGTTAGTTGTTCTTGTTGTTGTAGGGTTTAACGCCATTTTTCAGCACACGATAGGCTATTCATGGCGGCCAGTATTAATGGTGGAGGAAGAACCCGGGAAAATCCCAGAAAGAACCACCTAACCATGAGAAGCTACTGGCAAGCTTTCTCACATACCCACATTGGCTGAATCCGAGACTCGAACCCACGCAGACAGAGGTGAGATGGCAGTGATCCGTAACGGAGAGCGCGTTAGACCACTCGGCCACTCGGAGCCCCTAAATGAGTTGTTAGTTATATAATATACATATCTACAAAGCAGATTAATTACAAATAGGCTAATGTACTAAATTACTAAAGTACTATCTGTCTTCTCATCTATGTATCAGTGTTATTGGAAGATTGATCATAAGAGAAAACCATCATTGAAAATAATAACAGAATGTAAGGATTCTCTCAAATGAATAAAGAAAATAGTTACTGTGAATTCAATCTAGTACATGTATGTATGTATGTATGTATGTGTGTATGTGTGTGTGTGTATTTATGATACTAATAAGTCGGTGGTATGTGTGTATGTATGTATGTATGTATGTACAAGCATGGACGCCTAGATTTCACCTCTAAACATCGTTTTGGGGCACATCAATAAAACCCGATAGCTGGCCACTAAATATTTGCCCTCTATCCTCGCCAGAAAATAATTCTGCTGCGCCCCGAGTACAAGCAAAATTGTGTATCATTTTCTAGTTGATTTAGATTTCAAAACTGAAATCTTATTTGATTTTAAACCTTCCATACTCAAATGCAGGTTCGTGAGAAATACATCGACATTGTATTAGGGTCTGTAGATATTTTTAAAATATTACACGCAAAAATAATTCGCAAATTTTACACACGAGTCGTGTTTTGATGCAAATCCAAAATCAGAAATATACATTTGACAATAGCGATCTTGTATTTTTCTAGTGAAAATTTTCTCCGTCATAAATGTGTCTTCCAAAAATTCTGGATATCATGATTAAAAAAAACTAACATCATAATAACCAAAACATATGTGCTAATTGAAAATGACTATTTAGCAGTGTGGTTTATGGTCGCTGGTGAAGAGGTCATTGCGCGATAGACGTGACATGAACATTTACTATCGATGAAGGGATTATATTGTTTGCCAGAGGACTTGGCAAGTCGGATCTAGCAAGGAACCGTTTAGTGACCGTTGTCCAGAAGCTATAAAACTGGGCTTATTACCTGGATACGACAAAGGATACAACTAGAGTTCAACCATGTTAATAACCATTACTTAGCACTTCCTTTTCCTTGTACCTATGACCAATAACAGGAACCACACTGTTGCCAGGTATGACAGATTGAACGGTATTGTTCAAATATCCCCATTTATTGCGGGATTATGAACTTTATTTGCCAATATATCTGATAATAATTTATTCGCTTCGAAGTGGGTCCGCAGGTTACGGCATCCGTCGTCTTGCCCGTAAGCTACAACCCATGTACTATCTCATCCTTGCACACATCGCCAAACATGATACTAATAAGTCGGTGGTATAGGTGTCAATGGACAGTTTTTTTCTTTCTATTTTCATCGGACTAAGACCGATTGCAGAAAATGATATTAATTCTACATTAAAATGTACAAATAAAAACGTGAAAGCCATTCATGTCAGATTTTAAGTAAAGTGTTCAGGTTAATTCTTTACACAACTGATAGCTTCTACACTGAATCAACAATACCCCAACCCCTCTTTTGTACGTTAAATTTTCATCGTAAATACCTATTTTGAATATTCTCCTGTGACAAGGCGGTTCAAACAGTCAGTATGGACTGTATGTATCTTTGAAGTTCACTGGTATTACTACAAATTGGCAAGCTTCCAATAACCATTTTCACTTTCAGATAGTTATCGCTCCAGCAAACATGCACAAATACGTCGTTAAAAGGCTCATTAGAACATATGTTGAATTGTTGTTTTTTAAACCATGCCGCCGTTAAATAAATCTTACCTTATGTCTTATGCACACAAAGCTGGCTGTTCAAGGTTGCAGATACGCATCATGTCCAATGCTAGGGTAACTGTAACACCCAGTCACCAAACAAGCCAACACATCCAATATTAGGGTAACTGTGACAGCCAGTCACCAAACAAGCCAACCAATCCAATGTTAGGGTAACTGTGACAGCCAGTCACCAAACAAGTCAACCAATACAATGCTAGGATAACTGTAACAACAAGTCACCAAACAAGCCAACCAATCCACTATTATGGTAACTATGACAGCCAGTCACCAAACAAGCCAACCAATCCAATGCTAGGATAAATGTGACAGTAGTCACCAAACAAGCCAATCCTATTTCAAGCCTAACTCAAATTAAATGCAAACCATACTGTAGATTTCGCTAATGCGTGAAAGTAGAAACACAAGGCTCACGCTATTTAGACTCATTCCCTCTACCTTACAAATTGTAGGTGGGGGTGGTAGGTTCAAAATACGAAGCTATCCAGTGAGACCGTAGGCATATGCGACTCGCAGAGACACCCGAATATTGACAAAGTAATCAATTCTCTCCAAAGTACACGTCCTCTCTGGATTCCTACCACAGAAATCAATGTATTTCGAAGTCCCAAATATGCACCAAACAGAGCAGAATGTAATATCATTGATCCTACGGAACAATGCTTGAATACATTTACATAATTTTTAAATACTTCTAAATAACATTGTCATACAGGTTAGATAATTTTTAATTCGTACTCCAAGGAGATTCGAATCCGGCTCCGCGGGTTACGGCGTCCATCGCCTTGCATGTAGATACCTGGTCCGATAAATCAACCCCCATCTGTGTTGATACTGATGGACGATATGTGGGTATGATGTCACCTTTTCATTAAAATGTGCAATTTTGCTGCATGCAGGTAATTCCGGAACAATCCTGCGTGCACTTTAGACACATATATATAATTAGTAACAGTCATATCTAGCGCAAAATTTAAAATGGCCACATGACAGATGGTTGTGCTATTCCACGTGGATCAACAAGTCACCAAGCATAGAATTGTCCTGGAAATATAATGTACTTGTCATCAAAAGAACCCTTCAGCCGACATTATCTCCACAGCCACGAGTAATACCGGTAAGTTTATAAAAGCTACACTGATGTGTGCAGACAAATGTGGCTGCGAATAATTGCAGCTTTAAATGATTAGGTAATATCGGTCCCTAACTCGAAAATCAACATAATCACGGGTGAGGGGTTGATTTTTCGGCCTAGTAAATACCAACCCCTATATTATCTCCACCATTCATACAGAACAAGGTAAGAAAGTAAAAGATGGCATCGTTTGTAGTTAATGATCTATGAGTCAGACATTGTGAAAGATTACACCCCAAACAATTGTTTTCGTGATTTTTACCGTTATATAGAGTCCTGCAATTCAAACAATCATTCTGAAATAGTGTACATAACAATTAAATAGCACTCTTTAGATAGAAATATCCCTTGCACGCTTTTCAACCCATTTTCACTTTCCTGCAGGGATTTTTTGTTTCCAAGTGATCATGTTGGAATATTATCCCATACATCCAACAAGTGTGTTGTGAACGGCAATTTGCACGCTCCTGTTTAATAGTCCTGTATGTGGACATTAGATGGGTATGGTGTACTGTGGATATTAATGTCCAATTGGGTCTGAACGAGCTGAACGTTTGGTTAAAGTATACGGTCTTGATCTAAGCTCACTGTGCAGAAGCCATTACTGTACTTTCTTATTAGACTTGTAATTAAACGTCAGAATATAAGCCTTTATTGCTCTCATGTGCAAGTCATCCCCCAAAGTGTTGTCAAAAACTTATAGAACAAAAGTTATTCTGCATAACTAAAGTGATCATGATCACTGAGATTTTGAACGTCACATCAATAAACCTCTCATGTATCTTATGTGCAATGAAAGCCTCCACAGACTTTGCTTAACGTACATTGTCGTGCATACAATAGTTGTCTTCTTTTCGTGACGTTTTCCTTGACCTTTGCTCTTTTGACCCCCACATCAACAAAGTTGTTTCTTGCCCAACGCATCAGGTACATGGTCGAGTACTGACATATTTGTGCATAAATCATTGTCCTGTTGTTTTTTTGTGTGTCACACAATGAGTTTGATTCTGGAATTGTTTACACCATTAGAGAAAGTGCAAGCAATATGCAAAGTTTCGTCAATGTCAGTGACGTACAACTACGTTTACTTCATCATCACAGTGACTTTGACATCTGACCCTTTGACCCATAAATAGATAGGCTTCTTCCGCATTTCGATTGTAAGCCATCCACACAAATTGTTAACTGTGGAAGGTGAAGACTTTGAGTTTGTGTGCGTAACGAAATTATATCAGACAAAAGGACGAAGAGACGTACAAAATAATAAAATATTAGCTACATCTTAGGCCAATGTATTTTCCAAATGAGATCCCAATATCGTGTGGAGTTTAGCTGCCGCTGCTATAAATACTCGTATTTCAGCGATTCAAATTTAGTGACCGAAACAATCATTCAATAATATAAATTGTTTTCTGTAAGGAAATAAACGAATTAAAGATACGCATGTCGGAGCTGACGATGTTATGAAATATAAATACTTATTCACTTTTGACCTGTTAAGAATAGACTATATATACAGAACTACTGGCCATAATTCCCATCCTAAAACACCGAAAATGTCGTGTATCTTTCTCAGTCATATTAGATGTGGGATTTACTGTGTACTCAGGCTGGGTGTACGGATTTATTATATACGTCACAATAAGATACTGACGTATATAAGTGGGAGAAAATTAAGACCGCACAGTGGCGACACCACTGTGATAGCAACAATGACGATATAATGCTCAGAACTACTTCCTTTTTCTATTTAGTAAATATAACTGCCGTTAGGTATGCTATTTCAAATTATATTTCCATATTTAGGCCTATTTCCTTCTTTTTCTTCTTCTTCTCTCAGGATGATAAGCTATTAAAATATGTCAAATTAATGTACATTTATGTAAGTAATGAGGAGGTGACATTTAAAAAAATTGCATAACAACTGATTCCAAGGAAAAAATGTAGATTTCAAATATTATTTTATTTTAAAACGTTTTCCACGTGAATCGTGCAAATTGCCAGTGACTGGACATACATGGGGCGTTTCTACTCCATATTCATTGTCACCTACCTATACAGTATATTTTAAACTCTACTATAAAAGGTACACGATTTTAGGGAATACACATCAATAACTATAATATTAAGATTTTTTAATTAACAATTTTAATACTCATCACATTCGTAATTATGTCTGAAGATAACGAAAGAATCGGGGAGAGATGAGTGCTGACTTCAAACCGGAATAAAGAATTAAGTGGAAATTAAAACGTTTGAATGTTGTTGTTGTTGTTGTTTTAGGGTTTAGAGCCATTTTCAGCACAAGATAGGCTATACATGGCGGCAAGTATAAATGATGGAGGAAAAACCCGGGAAAACTCGGGAAAGAACTACCGACCAACGAGAAGCTATTGGAAAGGTTTCTCTCATACCCACATTGGCCGAATCCGAGACGCAAACTCACACAGAGGTGAGATGTCTGTGGTATGTAACGGTGAGCGCTTTAGACCACTCGGCCACTCGGGGACTTGGCAAATAAATTGATCCTGGTGAATAAACTCGCATTTATTACAATCTTTTGTTTAAAGATGATGCCTTCTGAAGTCTGGCGGATACGACAACTCTGTGATGATTCTACGGTATCGACACTATACAATGTATCAATCAGTGCAAGAGATGCATTAAATATCTTGACATAATACACAGTTTTAATCCTTATATATCGGAGCTAAATCGTTTATAAGTCACTCATGCAGTATTGTACAATTTTGTAACTACTTTTTATCAATGTACTAATGAAGCCATTAATCTCACTGCCACATAAGGAAACACAAAACAAAAAACAATCCATGCAAATCAACAGCAATTGCCTTAAAAAATATATATAAAAGAAAGAAAATCCAATTTTATTAAGTGTATGTATACGGACATATTTTACTCGAAACATATCGTCACTCGTGGCTTCACATCTCGTGACACTACTGCATTTCCACTTCACTCATGAAATGTTTCCTTATATAAGCTCAATAAAGGTAGATATTCTTTGTTTGTCTATGGGATTATCTCCGTGTCGCTCTATATTTCCAGTGGATAGATGGACCTCTATCTGATAAATGAACCTTGTAATGCTGGTCATGTAAGCGTCCGGGGATTTTTGTTTGATATGCAAAATATGCTTTCTCAAGAATTCGTCTTTTCAAGAACGATCTATCAAAACTAAGATCTGTAATCTCTTTTACTTTTAATCTGAAAATATTTATTCCTTATGACACTTCACTATGGTTATTTGCCTGAGCAATGCTATCATTAGTCCTGCACATACGGTACTAATTCCCATCATTATGCATCTTCATTAAGTAGTTCCATTACTCACCAAGTATGTCAGCATGTAAGAACATTAACTAACGCCAATTTCCGCATTATAATGAGCAGAAAAATGTCTAGTACTGCAAACGATCTCAGTGTTTATTCGAAAGCAGAAGTAGAAATTGAACAACATAACATTTGAGAGTATTTTTTCTATACGCTTTTTATGTCCTGCAATTGTCAATTGAAAGATACGAGTCAACAAAAAAAGTTAATCTCATGGATATTTATGAAGTTTTGCAATGTTGTTAAATAAAACGTAGCTTTGATTTCGTAAAAAGCCTCAACCTGAGTCACGCCCGGCCCTAGGATATGCGGGGCCCAAGGCAGCAAGCGATGAGCGGCTCCAAGCAGCAAAATTGCATTGCGGAGTTGATTTCCTGAAAGCGCGGGGCCCAATGCGGTTGCATCGTTCGCCTTGCCCAAGGACCGGGCCTGACCTGAGTAATATATTCGCGTATACATAAAGACCAACTACAAACAACACACACCCTTATCTACCATCGTATACCGTAGCGGCACATAAAGGTCTATGCTGTTTGCTAGAACTAATAACACACACATATAGCCTGACCTACTGGTGCCTAACGCGACGGCAGAGCAAAGTATATGCTCAATGCAGTTGTATACAACTTACATGCGAGTATAGACGGTACTTAACTCAAACATTCCTCACACTTTAGACAGGGGCTGGTATGTGGGGTAATGTAGAGCCCCCCCCCCCCCCAAAAAAAAAAAAAAAATTGTGCAAACTTACCAGAACGTTTATTAAAGTTTCTTTAAATGTAGATGGTCAAAACGATGCTCTGGGGTCGTAAAAGCTTTGCCTCCCCTCCCCGGACACCCAGTGGGAGTTCCGTTCCACGGATTAGTTACTCACGTCTCTCAACACGCTCGTGCCCCCACTCCACCCCAACGATATTTCTTGATCTGCGCCACGTAAAGTCAGTTTTTTTTTATCCGTATCTCAGTCGTGTCTAACAAACAATAACCGTCTTATTTCAACACGATGGTTTGATGCACGTTTTCTGTCGCAGCTAAAAGCGCATTTACCGCCATCATCTGCGCATAAAAAATATTTAAAAAAAACAGTTCAGTATACTCACTGCCTGCTAAAGCCCTTGAAATAACACTTTATTGTGCAAAGTCAGCAATATAACATTCTGAAAATACTAGAAAAGAAGAAGTTTTTAACATAACCAGAAATGGAAAGCGTATTTCTTTGAAAACTCTATATATCGCCTTGAAATATAATCTGGATTAGGAGCCATTTGTGGCTTTGCATGGGACGGAGAAAGCTTTTATGAAACCCACTATCGTTGTTTCATGCACTTATCTTTCAATCGTATTTATAAAAATAAATTACAGTCTTACATGTTGTTGACGGATATGCGCGATTTTAATCTGTAGTACGGCCTATATAGGTCAAGGTCACGCTTTTCATAAGGGTCTCAACTCTGAGGAGAAACTAGTTAAGTTCAGCATGCTAGTTATTAACAGTGGTATTACTACAAGTCATATCCACCAGTTTTATTAAGTTAATTCGTTCCAAAGATGACGATGTGTGTGTGTGTGTGTGTGTGTGTGTGTGTGTGTGTGTGTCAGAGAGAGAGAGAGAGAGAGAGAGAGAGAGAGAATGTGTACAAAGTACTATTTTCGAGGAAAAAAACCAACAACTTCTTCTTCGTCACGTTTGATTATTTTCTTGCACTTCTGTTCGTGACGAGCCATATCAGAGAACGATAAACAGGAACGGAGAACAATGTTTTCGGTGAGATCATCCTTGTTAAGAAATCGGCTTTATGAAAGGAATGAAAAATACTTTTATCAGCACAATATCGTTGCAAATCGTGATTTAATGCCTTTTATTCACCTGCGATACTTTCAGAATTATTTATCTTGGCTAACGACATAATATTAAATACTAGACAACGGCACAGTATTTCATATAAGTAACGGATCGCTTGTCTGACTCGAGGGTCATCCATCGATCAGGCATTTGATTCTGAATCCGGTGTTCTTTATACATCTGATACATTTCGACCGATATGACATTACACTCGCAACTTCGAGTTCAAACCTATGATCCAGACAACTGCCATTAACTGCCTTTTGGGCTACATAGTTTATTAACGAAACAAGGATTGACCGAGAGGTTGCAAATGCATCGACAATTGTTTCATTTGCAACTTAGCAAGAGCCAATGTTGTCCAAATAGACTGCCTTCTCCTTTATCGCGAAGAAATTTAAGGTGAACAAAATCTATGGTTTTTCAGCAAACTACTGATTTTTAACACATAATAATAGAGATTTTTCATCTTGTAAATACAATCTTAGTTTTGTGTTCATTCAAAACAGATCCTGTAAAACTTGTTGCATAAATTAAAATATTGCCAGTCAAAGCTCACAATAAAGAGAGAAAAGGGACTACTCAGTTATTTTTAAAAATGTCGACTCGTGGTCGATCCTTCAGTGAATACATACATACATAAAGATTAAGTTTGAGTATGTTTTGTTGGTTATAATTATTCAAGTTGACTTGTAATTTATGAATGATTTCAACTATTCACAGAATAGTCTCGTCGTCTTTACCTGCATAGTTCACGTTTTTAATCACTGGCTACAGCTGTTAAGCATTAATGTTATATTTGCACGAGTTTCCTCACATTTGAAAAGCTTGACAACGTGCTAAATAAACTTCACACGTACAAAACTGAAACTCTGACAACGGAAGTGTACCAATAAGCATGGGTAACTGTACTTTTTGCCAAATAACACGCTGTAGCCCATTGTTATGAAGAATTTTATTTAGTTTAACGTAAAACCACGGTGACTCGACAAAAGCGCGCAGTCAGAAGCGCGCCCAAGAACGTGTGAAATAATGTTCTTACAATATTTTGCATTAAATAAAAAAACCCACAAATTTGCTTTAAAAAATGTTAGATTATTTACTTAGAATGTTTATTACTCTTATACACGGCGGGCGTCCTATACACACTTGTTGTGACATGTTAACAAAAGTATTATGACTTTTTAAAATATTAAAAAAAGGAGTATATTGTCCAAAACTAGCCTGATATATGTATGTATGTATCAATCACAAGTAGAAATGTTAGATGTTAAAGTTACGAGCTATTCCTCGCAAGTAATCTTCTAACGGTACTGGAGACGGCGATTAAGACGAACGTACTTTGATATCGATACCCCTGATTGTCTGATGCCCGAAAGAAATCTCTCAAATTTCAATTCGTAGTGACCTTGGTCTTCACGAAAGTGTTCGATTAGCGTGAATACTGATGGATGTTGTCAAATAACACTCTTCACTGGTCAATTATTGCCGATCGACGGAGGGTTAAATTTATTTATAATTGACCTTAACAAGATTGAGTGGAAAATGTTGAGGAAACCCCTTAAAACTCAATCTTACAGTCTTCTTTACAATTTAACTGTGTGGATCAATAAACTTAAATGGTTGAGAAGACTGAGAAGTTAGCAGTGCTTAGAATTAATGTACTATGAGAAAAAGTTAGCTGATCCACACGGTTAAATTGTAAAGAAGACCATACAATTTATTTGTGCACATTGTCTTCTCAGTTAACATTTTTGTATTGTCTTCTCAGTAACCTTTTTTATTGTCTTCTCAACCTTATCTTTGTATACATGCACGCTTTTATCTTGCGCGTAATTTTATGGTTGTTTACCATTGAGCGCAGTTGAGGGCGCGCTTTTGTTACGGCGCGTATATAGCAGTCATGTAGGTTACATATTGTAAATCTGTTCTGAAACAGACATCGAAAAGACACACACACACACACACACACACACACTGTAAACAGGGATTACCGAACCCGATATTAATTAAATGTGTAAATTGTATAAACAGATTTAAAAAAAACTAAGCTCAGAACCAAAATCGGCCTGGGAAGGGTTATACATATACTGGTTTGGGTTTACAATGCGAAATGGGGAGATATCTATGAGAATAACAAATTAATGAAAAAGCTGGAAATACCAAACAAATTTAAATATATTAAAGACATGTTAATTAAATACAGGGATGAGAGGGAACTATGGGAACAAGATGAAAAACTGACGTATAAATGGTTAAAGGAACAAAATACAAAAATGGTAAGATCTAAGGTGGAGCAAGAAAATATACATATAAATTGGGATAGAGCATGGAGGCACTGGGCGAAACTAGGCTCCCTAAAAATTCAAAGTCTCTGCTTCACATACATGCACAATGCGTGGTTGACAGGAGACGTGGCAGTGCGACGGCATATGATCAGAGTATCGCCAAAATGTCCATTGTGTAAAAAAAGAACCCTATAGTAAAATACATACACTGGTGCTTTGTGAAAAGACGCAAAAGCATAGGATAGAAGCCATTTTGGAAATTAAAAAAAAAGAGAAGTATCGGAGGAACCAAATACTCTATCTAGATGGAAATTTTGATTTAAAAAAGAAACTTATATAAAATAACAAATTGCATAACGGCTACTATGATGGCCTGTGGGCAGGTTGTCACAATAGGTTGATAGCATGCCAGGGCTACCTAACAGGGAAAGGGGTGGGAAAGAGACACTGGTATAAGGCCCAAGTAGGTGCGCTACGCAAATGCGGACCGGGGCCCCGATCCCACCCATCTACCCTGGAGGGAACAAAGAAACTATAAGTGCAATAAGCAAAAAATAAATATTAGCATAGAAACGAAAGTCTCTCTTCAAGCTAAACTATAATATAATATAATATAATATAATATAATATAATATAATATAATATATACTTTAATGAATACTCTTTTAAATAATGCTTTCCTTACTTCGCCAATTTCCCCTTAAGAGGGATGAGACAGGGCACCTATGTGTGGTAAGTACGAGGTAATGACGCCATGGGGGTATATCACGCGAAGTAGACGGCCCATGAAAGAGCCTAAGAAAAACATCCTACATAGAACACAAACATACACATGCAAACATAACATCAATAGAGGGATTATGAACTCTTCTAACCCTTCTAACTTTCTATATTTCCTCTGAACAAAACTATACAGCTCCTGTACTGTATAGTTTAAAAAAAAAAATTTGGAACACATTGGCTAATAATCTAAATTAAGAGCGGGCCAAACTCGAGTCTGGAGATATACAATTAAATTTTAAAAAAAGTATGGACCCTAACTCGAGTACAGCCACCTCATTTCAAGAACAAATTATACGAGGAGTGACACACATGATCACACACATAAAACAATAGGTTTTCTTTTCCTAATCATAATTAACGTACCACTCACTCGTCGAAATTATAATAATAATAATAATAATAATAATAATATAGGTCAGTATGATAACTGGGGTGATTGAATAATACTGCTGTCCCGACACGAAAACTATATATAGCACTCACACAATATAGCAAAACACACATAGCAAACATGGGACTTAGGAGACCTCTAGCAAAGGTCACAAATAAATTCTAGGGAAGGGCATTCTAGTACGGTGAAGGAAACCTAGCTCGGATGAACAACCCTATAGAAAACATTAGGAAACTATAATACCCCATCAAAGATTTAATCAGAGAAATTTTTGATCGAAATTCTTTATTTAAATATAACAAACAACACACATTTGGGGATACACACACACATAAAACACTTTTTGTTTTTTCGGAAATGGGGGGGGGAATCTGTCTGGGGGCAAAAATTTGGTAGAAAAATAACATCTTAGTTTTGCATTGCTCAAATAACATGAGATGAAAAATTAAGATAAGTTTGTTTACGTTTGTATAGATTCCTGCAAATATAACTGAAAACGAAGACAATCAATTCCATAAATAGCTAATGTGTTTTTTTCTCAAATGAAAATTTCCAATAATGTTTTAATGCCAAGGAGATAAGAAAATGTCCAAAATAGTATTAAAAGTATTAAGAACATAATATTCTTGGTAAATTATTGAACTTTGCCGCGTAAGTGCTTCAGTGACTTTGGTGTTTGAAGCTCAAGTTTGGACACTCAAACTTTCATGATGGACGTCTTAAGCACAGACACTGATCTGTCAGCGTATTATATTACGGCAGATCATAGCATATGTTGTTTGCAGTTCAAGCGAGTGCAAACGGCATGTTGTCCTTAACAGTAGATTGTCTCAAGGAAGTCAATCATCCATCTAGCATATTGATTTCGCAATGTGCGAATGTATGAAAGGAAAATCGGCCCTCAAAATATTTTCTCATAGCCATGAGATTTTTTCCTCGTGGCAACAATACAAAAAATGTCATTATGTCTCTTCCATGCTTCCGTACAAATGCCATCAGCACTTCGAAGCTAAATTTTTCTGGTTTCAAGCACTCTTATTATAGTTATATTTGATAAAAAAATACATTATTTACAATGTAATCAATGGTAGATACTGTACAATTGCATGCTTTTCTTTCTTCAGAAACTTGGGTTTAATGTACGTGTCTCTTTTCACAAACGTGTATTGATCAAGAGGGTTTTATTATCAAAATGTAGCATACTTGTTTAAAACTATCAAGTACTTTGTAATTACCACAGTTCATAGCCTGAGATACTTTATTCCAATTCCACCCCAAAAGGTTTCTACCTTATCAGATTGCCTTTTCAAAGGACCACTTACATACATAGAATGTACGGCCGCTTTGTCAGGCTACAATTAAATTGTCCGTGAAGTGTCATGTATTGTTATCCAGATGGTATTGTGTGCCAAGAAAGAAACTTGTACGCATCAACAGTCTTTTAATAACCCTAATTCTGAAGACGGTATCTGGGTCAGTCATTAAGATTCAATATAATAGTAAGGTCCAGTTTGACAGGTATTCATTGGAATAATATATGCCACGTGGAAATTGTTCAGAAGCGTTGTCCGGTGCTGGAGTATGATGCGATTTGGGTGATGTGTTGTGATTTTACGAAGATCTAGAACGTGTGGTCACCGATTAGAGCTGACACCGTCAACATAACTATTATTCATTCTGACATGGCCGTAAACACCCTAAAACAATTTCAAATAGTTGAAATTTACATTAAAATGCATTTGTTTCCTAAAGTCGCAAACTTCAGCCAAAGTATTTAAACAGGGAGAATGTTGTTTTTTATTGATATGCAAACAGCTAGCTGGGAGGATCACTTTGAAAAACGCAAGTGTCAACATAATTCATTGAACATGCTACAGTAGTGGTGTTTCAGCATGAAGGGAATGTTATCGAGAGATATGCCGAAATCTCCTGTCATGCGGAGCAAAGATTAATCAAAGATACGGTTATAACAACACGTGCAAACTATTAAATCCTTTTATACTAACACTTGTACTTTACACGATATCACTCTTTCGGTTTATAGGTCAAATCCAACCGCAAACACAAAACACGATCGGCGGGTACATTAGGCGATGAATGATCTATCTCTATGCTGTTTGTTTTTGTTGTTGTTTGGAGTTGGTGGTGGAGGATTGCATGTTTTAGCCATAAGATCTACCTATATTCTGACATGCTGGAACATTACTAGACAGACGATCAAGGTCTACGTTACATTCCTCCCCTGCATATGTAAGTGTGATGTATGTATAATTCGATGAATACGGAAAGACATAGAGCTCTTTTGTAAGTGCGTATACTTTGTGGCACTTGTATATTTGTCGTATCTCTGAACCAATGAATATATTTGAAAGGTTCTAACCCCGTAATAGAGAGGATGCCTAATCATTGCTAATAGAGTGTCATCAATAGTTTTGTCATGACTTAAACAGGAACGTTTTCATAGCGATAAGGGATTTCTACTTCGGTCAATAATTTGATGCTGTTGGATGTGAACGTTTGTAGAGTTTTGCTGGGCCGTCTAGTAAGCGGTTACCCCATGCCAACACTAATAGTGTCGGCGAATTCCAACTTTTCGATTGGGAATTGACTCTACACCCCAACATAAATGTCCAAATATTAAAAATGGTGTGACAAGGGTCAGAGGAAACTCGGACTACAGGTTAGTCTGAAACAGTTTATAATTTATAGTTGAGTTTTATCGGCGGAAGAATTGATCTGTTCAGTTACAGTTTATATCTGACACAATTACCAAAGGGCAAATGTTTCCATAGAATCACTGGCGGGTTTCCTTTGGTTCTTAAAATCCTTCCAGCAATATATTTGGTCAACAATATGAGAAACACTGCATTAAGATTCCTTCCATTTTTCCTCGTGTAACAATCATTTCCGAATGTACAATGTTGAGATGAAATAAATGAAAACTTTTGTCCTTAAGTTTACATCGTACGTCATCTATGTATATAAGTATGCTACGTACATTTAGTTACCCCACATACAACTATTTGCCCGTAACTATTTTAAAATGTCTTGAAAAACCAACAAATTAATAATATTTTATATAATATACTAGTCAGGGGCCCCGAGTGGCCGCGTGGTCTAAAGTGCTCACCGTTACGAGTCACTGCCATCTCGCCTTTGTCTGCGTGGGTTACAGGCTTGGTCTCGGCTAATGTGGGTACTTGAGAAAGCTTGCCACTAGCTTCCCGTGGGTCGGTGGTTCTTTCCGGAGTTTTCCCGGGTTCGTCCTCCGCCATTTATACTGGCCGCCATGTATGACATATCTTGTGCTGAATAGTGGCGTTTAACCCAACAAGAACAACAACAATACCATAGTCATCATATATGAAAGTATAGTTTCTGCCATTAAAGTAGACCCCAGAATCACGTGCCGACAGCATACGAGGTCACATGAAAGTCACATAGCAAGTCGATCATTCTCTTTGCACGATCGTCGCTAATGCTATCTGGAGACTTCTATCCAATTTTGGTTATTACTCCCCCAAAAAACAGCTTGGGGGACACGTATGAATTTAACAGTAGCAGCATAGTTTCAAACACTTGGCTCCTTTATTTTGTTTACTTCATGCCTCGTTAAATTCCATTTTAGGTATGTGTAGTTTTAGGTGCCACAACAAAAAGCGCGCCAAAATAAGCGCCAACATAAGCGACATAAGACATTTGTCTTGCGCGCTTTTGTCGGGTCATCGTTATGTATCATTAAAATCGCAAACACCAATAATAAATTGATAACACAAAATGCATGCATTAGGAACTATATAATAGTACTGTATGCATGTCGTTTAAAAAACATTACACACATATACTTGACAGTCATTATAGCTATCTATCGACACATACATACATACATACATACATACATACATTATTTTGAAATAACAAATAAACCCCTTAAATTGACATATTTATGTTAATTCAGATGAAGCTGTCATAAGAAATTAAAGGCCCTGTTCAGTCATGGGGTCATTTAGACGTGAGCTAACATAACAGGGAACCTTTCACACTAGTCGGTAATGAATCGGACGAGTCATTACATGCCAGAGTAGAGAGGTGACGAGTTTGTGATCCTTCTTGGTGTAGCAATTAAGTACATAATTAGATTTTAGCAATTGGTAGGAAATCTTTAGTACAACAGCATGTTCCCACTTTATTTTCAGTCACTTCACGCATCATTTTATTTAAATCAGCATATTTACAATAATATATTTTGCAAATGGGGGTGGGACGATTTGTAGACGAAAAAGTCAATTCAGAATGTTCTGAGAACTGCAGTATACGAAATAATCTGTCCATTCTATAACTTCAGTGCTTTATCATTTTCATATGTTGTTGTCCAACATAAACCTAAGTGCGTGTTAAATATTTATCATTGTATTTGTATATGAACCATCTATAGATAAATATGTCATGAAAAGCAACCAATAAGATACTGTTACCCCCAGTTTGTAAATTTGTCCTGAGCTGTATGGGAATAATGTTATAGCTGATTATAGTTTATATTACTCAAGTCTTCAATTTTTAAAATGTTATATATATATATATATATATATATATATATATATATATATATATATATATATATATATATATGTGTGTGTGTCTGTGTGTGTCTGTGTGTGTGTGTGTGTGTGTGGTAATTCGAATCAGCAGCTTTCATTGCTGAAATGAACACGCATCAAGATAAAACATTTAAAAAATGGGATGACCCATGGGTAGGATCGCACTTCTGAGACTGATAGAATCTTGCGCAGTTCTGTCTCCATCGTAGATAATTGAAGAGAGTTGCGTGACATTATGAGCGCAAACACAATCACACGCACGTACGGTCCCTAATAAGTGTATGGACATCAAAATACAGGAAGGGGGGAGATGGGGTATACGGGCTAAGTTATAGTGTGTTGGATATGATTCCAAGTAATACGTATTATCAGACAGCTAGACCATGTATCATTCCACATGGTTTGTAAATATCTTTTTATTGAGTTAAGCAGCACGGCAACACAATACTGGCTGTATAGGGCGGATTAAAAATTTGGTTCTAAGAATATAAAGGAAATGATGTAGTTTTAGAGGATACAACATGACGTCAAATAAACGCAAATACATCTATGTAGTAATGCAGAATAAAAGGCAAATATTAAAAAAAAGGTTGAAAAAATAAAGTTTACTAATTGTTCAAATCCTTAGGAAGGTTATAGATAAACCCTTCAGAATGAAAGTAAATATTTTTTCCTACAAGTTAGAATACAAAAGGTGAAACATCAAATTTCTGAAAAAGTATATTTAAAGATGGTGAAATGGAAAATATGGAAAGTCTTTTAAAAAATAGACTGAAAATATGCTTTAAAAACTGTTCTTTTAGCAAGTTACAGATTTTTCTCCAGAAGTAACATCATCTAAAGCGGATTGATCGTGATGACATCATAAAATGTTTGTCTCACAATTTGGAAGCAGAAACACTTTAAAAAGAATGTGCTCTCCTGTCATCAGAAACGACCACGGTAAACATTCCGATCGAGGTTCACCCTCCACGATGGCCCGGATACGTGGACCAGATACTTCTTGTAACTACCTTGTTCTCGTGGGTGGGAACCATCTGCAAGAAGGTTGTCATGCTTGGCTCCCTCCCGTTTGATCCGTGGGAAGTTGTGTGTGTGTGTGTGTGTGTGTGTGTGTGTGTGTGTGTGTTCAAAGAACAAATGTACCCAACATTAAATTAAATTTTTTCAGACCAAAGTTTATATATTCAAGGATAACATGATTTTTCAATATCATCCATGATAGATTGGTGTTCCTTTATACAGTGTTGAGCTCAGTGTCCTGCGTTGGATTGCCAGTATAATTATTCTAATTATTCCACAGTGTGTCCATTTAAAATAAGACATTCTGCGAACAGCTTGGCACGAATTACGTTAATAATCCCCGTGGTATGCCCCCAAATACGCAGCTAATTTGCTGGTCAGCTGATAGCCAGATTTCGATCAGCTGTCAGAAATTATCTTCCATTCCGCCATAAAATGTGTGACTAATGGTCAGTATATTTCATTCATAAATCTTGTCAAGTGTAGAACTGAACTATTAGTACATGACTGCTATACCTATATATTACAAGTATTTGGGAATGTTATTGACTGGTTGCAGTATTTATGAGACAATTTTCTCTGTTGCTATAACTACGGAAAAAGAGGATGACCTAACAACATTAGTAACTTAAAACTCAAACCCAAAAGGTAAATCAAAGCAAACTTACTATAACGCCTGCTGACATCAAAATATAATTTTTCTTTCCTATTAATGGAGATAACGGATATGACTGCCTTTCCGTTGTTTCAACATACTGAACGCTGCGGTATTTCTAACGACAACGTAGATCATCTTTTTTGCCTGTTGAAGTAAGGGGAGTTGCAATCAGTTAAAAAATAACAAGATGTGAATAGTATTGTTTTAATTATTAAAGTCCTTAATGAGAAATCCAATTTTTAATCAGGAAAAAGGACAAATAAGATGACATTCTCTTTTAAAAAAATAAAAAGATAAGAAGAAATAGAATCAAAAATAAATTTGGTGTGAAATTTTACATTTAGAAAACAATCTATTACACTACAAGGTACGCTACAAGCTGCAGTACTCTCTCTCTCTCTCTCTCTCTGTATGAATTTACCTACACTTATCCTTTATCCGTGGTTAAATGATGAGTCCAAACTATGTAAGACAACATTGATTAAGTAATACATCTTTTTTCGGCTCAACTGAGGCTCCCACATGTAATAAAAAAAGACCAATAACAACAGTCCCTTTAGCATAACAACTATAAATCTCATCAGGTAACCTCAAGTCTACTTGCGATCTCATCTTTTATGTGAAATTCTATAAATATGAAAATAGTTAAAGATTCAGTAATTTGTTTTCGGGTCTCTACAGCACATGCAAAAAGATAGAAAATGTGTCTTGATTTGTCATGTGCAGCTGTATCCTGCCATTTTAACACAGCCGGCAGAGATATCAAATAACCCAAAGCGCGCAGCAAATCTGATGTAACAGGTGTCGTAAACTAGTGTCATAAACATGTCCATTTACTTTTTACATGCTCAGATACACTCCATTAGGCAAAAAAACGAGACACCAGGTAACAAACGAGACACACGTCACGTGCTAATTTAAATCGTTTAGTTACATCTTCTTAAAGATTCCTTATTTTTCTAAACATATAGAAAATAATTTTTCAGTAGTGGCAAAGTTTTCGTTTGGGATGGCAAACATGATTTTTTCTTCTAGTGATGTTCTGATTAATCGAATTGGTTCAGTATCGGTCAATTTTAGTTAAATGGCCAATTAATTTATTACAATTTTTGTGATCAATTTTGACTTAAATCTACTTTTGCATTATTCGTCATGCTTTTGACATCAGGCTATTTGATAAATAAATACTCCTAATTTGACACAAGAAAATGAGAACAAATAGATCGATTATTGATCGATCATCGATTTGTTAACGGGAATTGGTCTGTCACGAAGTTTATCCTTTTCACAATACTTTTCTCACCGCTGTTGAAAGCACAAAAAGGGAGTTCCGTGACCCTTATATTTGATAAAGCATCAATCATAGAACTGTAATCTGCGTCGAGTAAACCTCCAAACCTTTGCGTACCTGATTAAAAGTTCAGATTCAATTGGTCATTCGGATTCAAGTTACGTTCATAGATGACGTTTATGCAAATTTTGACGTATTATATATTATTGACTAATTAACAAACCGCATCATTTCTCTAGCTGAAGGCAAAATCGTCAACGGTACAATGTCGAAAGATATTATGTTTATATCAGAACAAATAATTTTACATACATGATACAAAAATTGCCAATTACAGGGTGTAAAAACGTAAGTTTATTCTATTTTCATTTGTAATCGTTGTTTTTGTTGTCGGTTCATCAAATGAGAGCCAATATCTATCTCTTTGTATGTAGGAGATGTATGCATACTTTGTTGAACAAATTATTTGTAGCCGCTGGAGTATAGAGATGATTTAGATTTTGAGCAAATCTCCTATGCTGTTCAATATAGTACTTGGAGGTAAATACATAATGGCATGAATTTTCTGTCATCACCACAGGCGTACAATCGATTATTTCTAAAATGATTAGAATATAAGTAATTATGTAATTCGCTAGTTATTTTCTAATGATAAGCGCTTGAATGCTCGGGAAGGAATAAAGGTATTGTCTCAGTTGCATACGATGTGTTTATTGATGTATGTTTGTAATTATTTCTTTGAATTTGTTTTAAATTCATACATAATTTTTTTCTTTGAGTTCAGAAGTATTGCTTTTTGTATCGAATGTTATACGACTCATTGATGATATAAATTTGTTCGAATTTTGCCTCGTTCCGATGCAATATAAATCATGTAGTGTACGAATTTATGCATTTGTTCTGACACGAATTGTGAGAAATAATTATTTGTCTTAAATGATGAAACATGAATTATAAGAATTGATTTTGCTATGGCTATGTAAATGAATTGCTAGTTAGCAAAGTTCCATAGTTAGGACAAGGAGTGAAGTTTAATAATTTGTTATGCAATTAAGTTGTGAAATCGAGGGTGTAAGAATTAGGAGCATGTGTCGACAGGATGGATGGAAATTTATAGTCTTTTCTGGGTGTGATGGTTTATCTATGAGGGCTATTTTATGTTATGTTCCAGTAGCAAGCGAGTAGCTGCTAGAAAAGACATAAATTCACGTTATTAGGATTGTGAGTGTGTATTAGGTTGCAACATGACCATAGTTTAGTTCTGTCGAGTTACGATAGACGATATCTGACGTAAAGATTGGGAATATTGTTCGACCCCTACAAAAACGCGACACGTATTTAGGTTAGGTACTATATTTCTAGTTTTGAAGGTAACACTGGCGCTATACTATATTGCACCGTCGGATAAGATCACAGTCTACAGCCAAGACGGTTGAAGACCCCCAGGAGACGAGAGAGAGAGACAGAGAGACAGAGAGAGAGGGGGGGGTGGTGGTCTGGAAAAGACCAAAAGCACCATATTGATCCTGACATGCCGTCAATTTGAGTTCGATCGGTCAGTCCCCCCTACAAAATCAGCATATTCTAGTAAGGGGCGGATGCATGTAAAAGCATTCTTTGTAAAGTTCTTCGGACATTTATATTTAAGAATTTTCAATGCAGTTATCATTGCTGAGGTCAACATAAGCATGTTATCAATATGTTTGATCCATTTGCCTAGGCTGCTGAAAGTTACACGAAGGTATTTATGGAGCACAAGAAAAGAGACAAGTTCGTTTTTTAAGTTTATTTCAAGAAAAGTAGATTCTAGCTTACGATAGAATACTATTACCTCAATTTTTGTTGAATTGAAGTCCACTGATCACTTGCCTTGACCAATAGTCAATCGTTTGTAAATCTGTGTTTAGTACATATTCAAAATCGTCAGTAAGATTTGATGAACACGCCAGTCAGCTTTCGCCAGAAGGAATTAGGTCACAATTAATACTTCCAGTTCAGTACCCACGAATGTAGTTCTAGTCTATTTTTAGAACATTTTTTCCTCTTTCAATTTGGTGGTAATAGAAGAGTTTGATTTATGCATTTTTGGTAGGGATTTAATGGTAACTGTTTATTCTTGATAATATGAGCTCAGGGTGTTGTGTTCCATGTGTATTTCGGCGACAATGCACAGTGAGTAATAAGGCCTTGGTGATGATCCGAAGTGAAATCTGTGTTCCGTTTACATGCTGCTATGTTGAGAGTCCAGCATCTCAAAAAAGAGCAGGACAACATTTGACAAGAACTTCACCGTGAAGTCATCTTTGAAGTTATTTTAGATAAACATATGATTTGCATTGATTGTCACACAGTGGGAAGGTCAGTACTGAGAAATGTAGAGAACATATAGTAAAATTAATTGTGTTCTATGTCCAGAAAGCGCCTCAATGCACTTAAGAGGTCGTCACCTATATCATTAATGTACACAATAAATAACAATGGACCTTAACAAGAGCCAGCTCCAGTCGCAACGTACTTGCTACTTGATTCGGCGTTAGTTACGAAATCTGTTTGAGGTCTATTACTTAGTCAGAGAACGAGCCAATAACGAAGCTATCAATGACATCGCACTTTAATTTATGTATTAGAACAGTGCTGTCCAACCTTTTTGACATCATGTGCCACTGAAAAATGTTTTTCTTGAAGCCGAGGGCCGCAGCAGAAAACTGAAAAGCAACGAATATATAGCTGCTCAAAGTCTGGCGGGCCATTTAAAATCAACCCGCGGGCCGCCGGTTGGACAGCATTGCATTAGAACTTTGTGCCAAACACGATCAAATGGTTTAAAGCCAACGCAAAAGACCACACACATGTCACCCTCGATTTTAAGAGCAGTTCATACACTATGGTACGTATCTATGAGCTGAAATATTGTACAACTGTTGGAAAGAAAACCGGATGGATACTTGAATAACTTTCTCAACAACAGTCGTATTAATGCTTCTGAACTGAGGTACAGTATTGAGCTTGAAAACTTTTATAAAATGACGCAACAAATTTCTAATAATATTTCGACTGTACACCAATAGAATAAATAGTCTCAAAGTTACGAAAATAAATTTCTTAACTGATTTTTGGGGTTATTGACTTTGTTACGTACATTTTTGTATTTCTTTCAATAACTTGCATTATTGCTATTAATAGCTATATATTTGTATGCGGCTGTCGCGGGTCGCACCTTCTGCTTGTTCTGTGCTATCATACCAACGATTGTGCCTCAGCCAAATGGTTACTGTGCAAAATGATATACTTAGTACAATATTTAGTAAACTGAAATATATAACGATGTAAAATGCCAAAGGCATCATTGACATCACCAGAAGGCCCTACCTCTATTATCCAGTCTATATTATCAAATATTTTAAAATCCACCTTATTATAAAGTCATACAGGTGGAGGATTCATAATGCAACCTAGTAATTAGATGGAGGGCCTCGTCATCACTTGGGGCCCCGAGTGGCCGAGTGGTCTAAAGCGCACTCCGTTACGGATCACTGCCATCTCACCTCTGTCTGCGTGGGTTCGAGTCTCGCATTCAGCCAATGTGGGTATGTGAGAAAGCTTGTCAGTACCTTCTCGTGGGTCGGTGGTTCTTTCTGGGGTTTTCCCGGGTTCTTCCTCCACCACTAATACTGGCCGCCATGTATAGCCTATCGTGTGCTGAAAAATGGCGTTAAACCCCACAAAAACAACAACATCGTCATCACTTATATTTGCATCAACAGAAATAATTGCAAAATGAAGAACATCTAAGACTAAAGATTAAAACTGATTTGGATTTTTAACGTAGCTTTAAAAACATTTCAGTCATATCGCTACGATGTCTGCAGTGTGGCAGTTTATAATGATGTCTAGCACCGAGGCATCATGCCACAGACATGTGGCATGATGTCCCACCCAGTCACATTATCCTGGCACCAGGCCGACAAGTCCTAACACTGACCTCTTAATGCTGAGCGTCAAGCGAGGAAGCTGTTAGTACCATTTTTTGAAAGTCTTTGGTATGACTCGGCCGGGGATCGATCCCACGACCTCTCGCATTACAATGGGGAAACCCCTGTAGAAATTGACAGTAATGAGATCTTATGAAAACTTACCAAACTTCATCCTAACTATTAAGACTTCTCATTGTGTGTCTTACTGAATAAAGATTTGATTTAGATTAAAAGAATAATTTACTATGGGTTAAACACGGTGGTGTCAGATGCAGCATTAGAGATAGTTAATAATCTTGTTGGATCACGTAACATTGTATATCATGTTTCCTTGCATATTTAGAACAATACATAACTAACGTTAGGAATTTAAACAAATGATGCTGATCCGTCTGATTAAAACTTTTATTTAAAAAAACAAAATTCAGATTTGGGATATTTGTGTCTATAGTACCAGATGGCAAACAACATAGTATTTAGACTCATACTGCATTGTTTGAGGAGCGTTCATCGTGTGACAGAAAATGATTTTATCTCTATTGTTTAGCCATACACTGTAATATATACGATGCTCGGATAATGTGTGCAGGCTATGACATTATGGCTTTCCTTTTTCGCGAGCTAGATTTAGCGTCGATTATAAAACTATGAAAAAGTAATCAAAACAAACTCAAGGAGATTTTATTCAGACTAAAATATTCCATTTATACAAATACTTGTGATTTAGTTTCCTGTATGTGTAATTCCATATGTTTGTTTTACCTCTGAGAAGTCGTCTGCTTCAGAGATAAAATGTGCTATTTATTATGGATTTTGATGTGCTGAATTCAAACATGACAGTTGAGACAACTGATTGTCTATTGTTTCCAAGATATTTAAATATTTACATTTTACGTCTATGTATATTGTGTAGTCGAGTTTTAATCGTAAATTGTAAACCTAGGTCTTTTCGTGTGTTTATGGTTACTTTACATGATACTATTTCACCTGTCCTGTTTATGTAACACTTTAAAAAAAACAGCAACAGGGTTATATAAATAAAATTTATTATGAAACAAAAGGAAAAAAAACTATTATGTATATATAAGTACATAGCTTATTCCTTATTCAGTGTCTTTTCCACAAGTTCCATAAGTACAATATCCAAAGACCGCTCCGGTGGCCACGTGGTTGGAACGTCTGCCTTGGATGCTGGAAGTCGCAGGTTCGAACCCTGACGTAGTCATACCAAAGACTTCTAAAAATGGTACTAGCAGCTGCTTCGCATGGCGTTCAGCATTACGATGTTAGTGTTATGACTATTCAGCCGGGTGTCAGGATAAAATGACTGGGTGGAACATGATACTACATGTCTGCAGAAGATGCCACAGTGCTAGACATCACTATAAACTGCCACGCTGCAGACATCGTAACGATATCACACACACACACACACACACACACACACACTTGATCTTTATTAGAAAACCTTCCTTTACTGAACTTATGCCCAGAATTCTATACAACGGCTTAATAATATTAATGTGTTTAATAAAACAGATAGTCCACCGACGTTGAATGTCTGGCTGCATCAAAGAAACAAGCTGCGTAACTTTATAAAAAGTTTGTCATGTGTCCGCTAAAATTCAAACGCCGACTGAACCCAGTCGAACAGGTTACGTATTAGACAAATTATTAGCGAGGTTTCACCCCCACCCGTTTCTTATGCGTACGTACATTATCAGTACCCCCCCCCCCATAAGCAAGCGTATGCATTTGGGTTAAACCCCCTCCCCCTCCATGCGTACGTACTAAATGGACGGCCCCTTACTATTATGATCGTAAGCAAAGAAAAGAAAAGAAACCACGGCAAAGCTGCTCGTTGTCCTTGACATATTTACTTAAAGTTTTAACGTGATACCTTAAAGTTTTAAATGTCAACGCCTTTGTAAAACGTATTCATGGCCACACGCACCTATTCTCGTAACACCGACTTTATTACCTACGCCGTTAATTATGTCCCAACAGGTGAGGTCTTATTGTCAACCAGATGTAGGAAATCTACACCAAATAACAACTATTACCTCTCAGTCATTTACTTCTGCGATTTAGTTGCTTATCTTACGCCAACATAAATTCATGGGGAAAAGTAATTAATGGAATTATTACATCATTTTAATGTTTTTATATTTATGTCATATATATATTTTCTTCTCTTCGAGAATTTTGCCAGGATAAAAGTCGTCTTTTTCATTTTTGCTACTTGTGCTCAAACATTCAAGAGTTATTTAAAGACAATTAAATCAAAACTCTAATAAAGATTCATCACGACCAGAGTCCAAATTAGCTTACACACAAACCGCGTTCACCAGATCCAAAAATGCACAACCACACGTGGATATTTCTCGGATTAAACAAAAAATAGTATTGCATAGTATCCTATACCAAAGGAATCTTGGATACTGTCCGTTTTAGAATCAAGTGTATCTCCATAGAAAGCTGGAATCTTGGATATTGTCCGTTTTAGAATCAAGTGTAGTGTATATCCATAGAAAGCTGGAATCTTGAATATTGTCCGTTTTAGAATCAAGTGTATCGCCATAGAAAGCTAGATTCTTGGATATTGTCCGTTTTAGAATCAATGGTATCTCCATAGAAAGCTGGAATCTTGGATATTGTCCATTTTAGAATCAAGGGTATCTCCAAAGAAAGCTGGAATCTTGGATATTGTCCGTTTTAGAATCAAGTGTATCTCCATAGAAAGCCGGAAACTCACAAGACTTTATATTTATATATATTTGCAAATGAACAATACATCAGATTGCTGGCTGAGGTAAATTTATCAATATCAGTCTATCATGACTGTTTGCAAAATATTCCATCCTTTTATTATAACAGGCTGCACAATTCATACGATTTACATATATCATGTAAAAGAAAGTTCTCCAAATGATATTTGTCGTGTGCGATAGAAAGCCTTTCCTCATACTTGACTTGGGATATTATTCTAAGTCGTATTACACGTACAGACTGCAACGCATGCACGTATATATCCCCAATATCTATGGAAACAAGTGCTTGTTAAATCGCTATACTGCAATGATTTCTAATGTCTGGTCGGTGGAGGTGATGATTCTTAATTAAGCTTTTGTTTATCTAGCAGACACACATACTAGTAAAGACAAGGCTAACTTCGATTTCATAGTGGAAAAATTCCAGACACAGTTATTCGAAAACGTAGGGGAAGCTGACCACAATTTTGGCACCCAGTTATAAAAGGCGGTAAAATATTTCATCCTGATTGGTTACGCTAAATAGGGGCGTGTTTCCCACACGACATTTCCTAGCTGTAAATATTCATCCCATCGAACAATCTAATAAGTCTAAGCTTTGCTGCAAGAGTAAAAGATACGGGGCATTCTGAGAGCGAATTTGGAAGAAATTCTCTCGTAAAACATTTATTCAAGGGGCCGGATGTCTGGAAGGTCGACGGACACAAATTTGGCGGTAGAAGCGAGAAAAGCTTGAAAGAACAAAAGGTATTTGCGTCAATTTCACGTAATTTGTTGATACCAATATAATGATTTGCTTGAATTATTTGATATGTGCATCAATTTATTTGTTTAAATTCGAAGATCAATTCTCTTGATATGAGTATATCTGTGTTGAGCTTATACATATGAATTCGTATAATAATCTTCTTTACATAAGGTTGTTGAATTGTTTGGATTAGTCGTCCTGTTTATATAGGAATTAGGTTCTAAGATGTTTATGTATTATGTTGATATGAGTTACGAGAACCCGTATGAATTCACCGATCTTAGATGATTTCACGTATAATAAAGACTTGAGTACATATTAACTGAAATCAACGCTGTTGAGCCATACGGTGTGACTTCATGTATGCTAAAGACTTGAATGTGTGTATTCTCTGAAAAAGCGTAGTTCAACTATGAAATGAATTTCATTCATTCATTTGTATAATTGAGACTTTTGTTTCGTTTGTTAATGCAAAGTGATGATATAGCCATTAGGAGTATATTAATCTTATGAAATTAGGATTGTTTTGGTCCGCCATGCTTGGCCCGACTAATAGCCTTTGGTATCTGTTTCAATACCGATAGTAAGATCTGAGAACGAGAGAGGAGTAATGATCTCTCCCCAGTAGGACAACCGACAGAAAATTTAGGTTGTTCTCTGTTTATTTCAAAAGGGAAAAATAACTCTTCAGACGTATTCGCAGACGTATCCTCAGATGTACCTACACACTGACGTATCCAAGTATATGGGTATCTACATGCTCACATATCCACCTACCACACAAAGTTTGAGGGCCGAAGGGAGGCGAAACATTGGGAAGGCTGGAGAGAGAAAGGAAAAGGAAGGAAAAGAAAAGGCGAAATGACTGAGAACAGCTACAGTAAAATTGGAGTGAACCAGAGCTAAGCAGGTCATGCAGTTGTACAAGGCAATGACTTCGATTGTTCACACGATATTATGATGATCTAATTCTATCATTTAAACAGATCGGCTATTTTTATAAATATATTTGTGTTTTGAAATTCGATAAAAGATTTATTCCAAAAAGAAGTGTATCTTCCTAATCTATTGTATTATCACCATTATTTATTTAATTGATTAAATTTTTATTTTTGTGCACGGGGGCTCGAGTCATTCTGTTCTGTATATCTACTCAGATCTCTGTTTATTCTACCTATATGTTTACTCGATCCGGGCGATAAAACCGAGGGCGATCATCTCCTAGATAACGAGAACCGAATAAAGCGGACACCTTGAAAGAAGGTACAATCCGCCAATCAACCCATGTCCTTTACAAAGAGTGGGGCGTAGCACACACACACACACACACGCACACACATACACACACATATATTGGCTGCAAAGGAATAGGGACGAGAGTATTGACACGTGAAAGAGGATACATTATTGATCTAAGTAATCTTTGTCGCTTCCGAAGACAACAATCATGTCACATCCGAAGATATAAGTTGATCCCTGTTAAGTAGTTCCTGTGAGTTCTTTCGACATAAGTAATACGTGTATATAATGCTTCATACCTTCCTGTACATTCCATTTTTTAAATAGTGAATACTTGATACCTAGGTGTACAGAATGCTTCATATCTACGTGTAAATTCCTTTTGTTTGAGTATGACTATTTCATACCAAAGTGTGAATTCCTTTTGTCCGATTGGCTTTTTTAAAATATATATCATATACCGAAGGCATGTCCATAATTAATTTCTTCTTGACTCTGATCTTGAACATCATAGTTGTCTTCACTTTCATTGTCGCTGTCTTCGCTCTCATTGTCGCTGTCTTCACTCTCATCGTCGCTTTAACTGTATTCTCTGTCTTCGTAGAATATTTAATTGCCTTAGCAGGGTATTTCACTATCTTGAAGACTGTCAGCTATTGAAGTCACTCGCACCGGGACTCGGTTAACGTCAGCGACTTCAAGTTTTCTAATACAGTGTCATATAATGACGTTTGTGTCGGTTATTATATTTTTTACCAAGTTTTCGCCGTTTTCATTCAAACATGATCCCTAACCCGGCTAAATTTGTGTGAACATGCACAGAATGCGTCTTTGAAAAATGATATAGCATTTTTTCGGGCCTCTGATGAATCAGTATGACGCATTTTGTATGTAACAAACGGTGTGGTTGCTAATGGCATTGTATAATGAGCTTGCTGCAATAATCACCTATGCATTATCAGTGTATATCACTTTGCCGTCCACGCGCGGATTACAATCACATTTAGATACACGCGTGTGCAAAAAATCCACAATGACAAAAAAGTTATGGCGAACAAGAAGGGGCTATGAACCTGTAAACCGGTACTAGCCAGACGGTCTCTTATCACCCATGACGTCTCTACTGCATTAACAATGTGTATTTGCACTTATGTCTGTAATTAGACCTTAGTTGGCAGTACAGGTTTGTTCTATTCTTTTTTATTTCATCAACAGTGCACTTTCGTATGGTTTCCGATTAGAGACTCGACGAAGCAGTGTGTGTGTGTGTTTTTGATTTGGATCTTTAACGTAGATTTAACGATTATTTAGTCATATCGCTACGATGTCTGCAGCTTGACAGTTTATTGCGATGTCTAGCACTGGGTCATGATGCCGCAGACAGGTATCATGATGTCCCACTCAGTCACACTATCATGACACCAGACCGACCAGTCCTAACACTAACCTCTTAATGCTGAGAGCCTAGCGAGGTGGTTGGTATTATAATTTTTATAAATCTTTGGTATGGCTCGGTCGGGGTTTAAACCGCAAACTCCCGCATCCGAGGCGGACGCTCTAACCACTAGGCCACCGGAGTGGTCCCTCAACGAAGAGTTTATGTTCTGTGTAGTTGTCGTTTAGAAGCCAGGTTCACAATATGTCACACACATTAAGATTTCATTCTTTTTTATATAGGTCTACTAAGTGTAATGGGTGGGCGTCGAGAATCCAGTTCAACTTAAAACGCGTTAGACTCAACATGTGTGATAGAAGGGTCGCCTGGAATTGTAAATTTTACTTTTAAGAACGGCTCAATCCATACACGCTAGTATCACATGCCGATTTTATTGTTAGAAGTAAAACCACTTTAAACAGTAAATCAACGTGGCCATTCTGTCATTTCTTCCTGAGTCATCTTATAACTTAAAAAAAGAAACTTCTTCCATTGTTTGTATCCAAAAGAGAAAGGATATGCATTTGCAAAATGCATATATCAGCAACAGCATCGTGCAACACAATCTCGTATAATAATTTTGCAATTTATCTAATTTTTCCAGTAACAAGTCTTGCTAATAATTCCAGTTCTAACTGTGGCAAAACTACAAGTAAAATAAAGTATTAGTTTCTCCATGCAGCATATAAAGTAGGATACTTTTTCTTTAAGTGCAAAAAAAAAAACCTTTTCTAAAAATTCATTGTGTACATGTTCGATTTTATAATTCAGTGGTTGGCAACATACGGCACGCATGCCGTAAGGTGGCACGTCAAGAGGTTTTGTGTGGCACGCGAAGGGCAGCCAAAAATCTCGATTTTAACAGTGTTATTCTCTTACTGTATCTTGAAAATTACAAGCGGTTGAATAAGAAGATACAAACTCAAATCTACATGCTGATGAGCTACTCGACATAGGACGCGGATAATGGGTTATGAACAAGAAAATAGACTTAATGTTTTTTTAAATTTTTTATTTTTATTTAAAGTGCTGCTTTGTTCAAATTATATTAGAAACTACAAAATCGGCTGATCATGCGCTGAGTATTCTGGATACCAGCTAAATCGTTGACCATTTGAACTTGCGTCGGCGCACAAGGATGTGCGTATCAACTGGAATAGAATCCTAGCGAATTTACTCAATTAGAGTCTCTCCTGAGGAAGATCCATTCGAATTAGAGCTAAATCACATCAGGAATTTATCTCCATCAATCAAATGGGGATGTTCTGAAGAGAAAGTGACTTCCTACCCAGCATCGAGTCAATGCTTCATTAGAACGGTACCATGTCACTGCCAAGATGTCAAGTCTGTTTCCTGTGTATTCTGATGAATGGACTTCAGGAAGAAAAGAAAGAAAAAAAAACATTTTTAATCAGTCTGCATTCTCCATCCATTCACTATATAAATGAGAAGAAAACCCTGACAATTACTGATTACGATAAACCGTATATCGCAATGACATTGCAAGATTTGACTCGATTAAAAACGCCTAATTCCAGCTGACAGTCATGAATGACCAGCCACCGATCAGTTCTTGAATCGTACACTGCTAAAGCTTGTTTTTGTCTAAGGTCGTGTGTTTATATTTTGGGAGGTGTGTGTGTGATTTTGATTTTTAACGTAGCTTTAACAATTTTTCAGTCCTATCGCTACGATGTCTGCAGTGTGACATTTTATAGTGATGTCTAGCACTGGAGCATCATGCCGCAGACATGTAGCATGATATCCCACCCAGTCACGTTATCCTGACACCAGGCCGACCAGTCCTAACACTAACCTCTTAATGCAGAGCGCCAAGCGAGGCAGCTGTTAGTACCATTGTTGTTAGTCTTTTGTATGAATCGGCTGGGGATCAAACCCACGACCTCCCGCATCCGAGGCGGACGTTCTAACCACTAGGCCACTGGAGTGGTCTGAGATATTGTGAGGTAAAGAAAATATGTCGAAACGGGCCGCATCTTTTCTTGAATTTGTGATAAATATACACCCGTGAATTAAGTACGAAATCTTTATGTATAAAGTAATACCTTTCAATGCATTTTCCAAGGTTTGTTTTTCGCTTTTATCATGAACACTAAATAAGTATGTCAATTTGCAAATACAAAACTACAACCCATTCCCCACCCCCACACGCACACGTATTCGCTCTTATGTTTGTCAGACCCTTTCAATACTTGAATGTTGTTTACCAGACCATTTCCAATGCTTTGTATGCTGTTATTCAAACCATTTTCAATACTTTATAAGTTGTTTGTCAGACCACTTCCAATACTCTGCATGATGTTTGTCACACCATTTCCAATACTTTGTACGTGTATGTTGTTTGCCAGACCCCTTCCAATATTAAATTTGCATGATTGCCTATTGATTGTCATCTTCTGCTTCTCTATTCAAATTTGAAATTTTGAATCCTGTTCATGAACGATAAAGCTCACGACAAAAATGTAAATAAAATAAAAGGATATTATTATTATTATTATTGAGGAAAATTAACGGAAGAAAAGTAAAATCCGTTAGACATGATATTACAAACATCAGGGGGGCCCCGAGTGGCCGAGTGGTCTAAAGTGCTCTCCTTTACGGATCACTGACATCTCACCTCTGTCTGCATGGAGGGGCCCCGAGTGGAAGAGTGGTCTAAAGCGCTTTCCGTTACGGATCACTGCCATCTCACCTCTGTTTGCGTGGGTTCGAGTCTCGGATTCGGCTAATGTTGGTATGTGAGAAAGCTTGCCAGTAGCTTCTCGTGGGTCGGTGGTTCTTTCCGGTTTTTTTTCCGGGTTTTTCCTCCACCTATAATACTGGCCGCCATGTATAGCCTATCGTGTGCTGAAAAATGGCGTTAAACCCTACAACAACAACAACAACAAACATCAGGCTAAAGCTGAACAGCGCAACACGGTAATCTGACACACGTCTTCAGTGGTGCGGTAATTTCGAGCAGTATGACGGCCGATTTCCCTAATTGTTCTACTTAAAATGGAAACGCCCCCCCCCCCCAAAAAAAAACCCAAAGCACTAAAACGACATTTTCTTATCCAACACAAAATTATGGATTTCTCAGAATGAAGTGACTTTTTCACCATCATCATATCAATTATTCATTATAGGCTTGACTGGACTGCCAAGATCCGTTTTACTCTCTAAATCCCAATTCAAATATTCCTGGTCTGTACGTGATATGTAACCGAATGGTATTTCAAGCAGATCCGAGGGGTTGGGATGGGGTATCTCATGGTCCCTCCCAACAAATATAACCCCAAGTATTATAACGATTAATTTGTTGTCGAAAATGTGAATGTTGTATGACATTCAAAAGGTTCACGTGAAATGCCTTCTTCAGCGATAACAATCTTTACATTCACCGGCTATCGTCTCAGAAAATAAATGAGTATTCATAGATCCTTACTCTAACACCATTATTCCCAGTATAGTAGCCCAATATGACAGAATCGATTTTCAGTATACGAGAAGTAATATTTTGTAATGTATTCCGTTATTCGCTGTACTGTTTGGTAATGTATTCCGTTATCCGCTCCACTAATTGGTAATTTATTCCATTATTCGCTATACTAGTTAGCAATGTATTCTGTTATTCGCCATACTAGTTAGTAATATATTCCGTTATTCGCTATACTATTTGGTAATACATTTTCTATTCGCTTTACTGGTTGGTAATGTATTCTGTTATTCGCTATGCTAACTGGTAATGCATTCCTTTATTCGGTCTGCTAGTTGGTAACGTATTCCGTTATTCGCTCTACTAATTGGTAATGCATTCCTTTATTCGATCTACTGGTTGATAATGCATTATTATTCGCTATACTATTTGGTAATGCATTCCGTTATTCGCTATACTAGTTAATACTGTATTCTGTTATTCGCTATACTATTTGGTGATGTATTCCGCTATTCGCTACACTAGTTGGTAATATATTCTGTTTTTCGCTATACTAGTTGGTACTGTATTCCAGTATTCACTATACCAGTTGGTAATGTATTCCGTTATTACCATACTATTTGGTAATGTATTCCGGTATTCGCTATACTAGTTGTTAATGTATTCCGTTATTCGCTATCCTTTTTGGTAATGTATGCCTTCATTCCATATATTAGTTGATAATATCTTCTGTTATTCGCCATAATAGTTGGTAATGTCCCCCGGTATTCATTCTACTATTCGGTAACATCTTCCCTTATTGGATGTAGGACTACTATTCGGCAACGCCTTCCGTTACTGGACGCACTATTCGGTAATGTCTTCCGTTATCGTTTGTTCTGTTTGCTAATACCTTTCGTTATCGTTTGTTCTATTTGCTAATACCTTTCGTTATTGGCTGTTCTATTTGCTAATACCTTTCGTTATTGGCTGTTCTATTTGTTAATACCTTTCGTTATTGGCTGTTCTATGTCTTCCATGTTTTGGCTGAACTGGATTACTGATATTGGGAACCCGAAAAGGTCATAATTGCATGGACCTTTTCGAAATTTGCTATAAGACCTCCCATGTTCACTTACATACAAATATTTTTAATGCATAAAAAAAAACGAACTGAAAGAATGACAAGTTCAAGTCCGAGTACAATCAAAACAGCAGTTTCTAAGATATTTGACTCAAATTCAAACATTTTTGTCCAATTTGTGGGAACATTTCCCACATGCAGCTTCTGATTCTTGGTCTATGCTGGAAAGTAGATATCAAACATAATGTAGCATGATACACAGGGTCGGCACAAGGCTTTTGGCGCCCTAGGCAAACCATGACTTTGGCGCCACCTCCCAGAAAATAAAATCACTTCTGTCTAATTTAGGCGCACCTTAAAGCCTAATGCCCTGGGCAACCAGCTAAAGATTTCTCACACCGTCCCTTTGTTTGTAGCCCGCTACCGATTTATAAACAGAAGGCATCAATGATATAAAACATGTACAAGACTTAGTCATTTCATTCATTGATTTATAAGTTATAACCTGATTGTAGCCGGGGGGTGGGGTGTCCAAAACACAAAAAAAATTCGTGTTTCAAATCAAACGGGAGTTTTTTTTAGCGATATTTGTGAGATCAGTCTGTGTTTTCAGGCAACATATATGATGCAGTTCACCGTATTTGAAAATCTCGATAATTCCGTAAATTTTGTATTTACATCTCTTTGAACACAGTTCCTCCTTTTTCTTTGTTCAATTTATTCTAAAACATATACTAAAATTATACATCGCAAATATTGGATGCAGACGATACAGTTTTTACTGAAATAGACTATCACAGAAACCAAAAAATGGACAGAAAGCAGTCTGTTTGCTTGTTTACATCGTTGGCTTTGAAACGCCAACAATTCAACTTTGGTGAGGACCTCTTAATGAAAGTTAGGTTAGAAATTAAAAACCAATGAAATGACTACTTTTTTGTGCAGTTCTTATATCCTTGGTGTTTTTTCGTTTTAAAATTTAAAAAACAACAAGAGTGTGTGCTAATACTATAGTTTGTCTTTATAGTCCAGCGCCGATGATACAGATGCTAACAAGACCGCTCCGGTGGCCTAGTGGTTAGAGAGTCCGCTTCGTATGCGGGAGGTCGTGGGTTTGATCCCCGGCTGAGTCCTAACGAAGACTTAACAAAATTGGTACTAACAGTTGCCTCACTTGGCGCTCAGCGTTAAGAGGTTAGTGTTAGGACTGGTCGACCTGGTGTCAGGATAATGTGACTGGGTGGGATATCATGCTACATGTCTGCGGCATGACGCCCCAGTGCCAGACATCACTATAAAACTGCCACACTGCAGACATCGTAGCGATATGACTGAACAATTGTTAAAGCTACGTTAAAAATCCAAATCACATACACACACACATACAGGTGCTAACACCGGACCAATGCTGATAGTCATTGTAGGTACCAAGAAAGGCTGATTAGTATTTCGGAAAGGTCTTTTATGCTACGGTATTTGTTGATCAGTAGGTGAGAGTTTCTTACATTCTAGCAGGAATAATTGTTCTAGCAAACACACCCTCCCCACCACGCATGCACACACAATATTAGTAGATCGGACTAACGACTTAGGTGAATTGAGCGGCGATATTTTTGACATATCAACAGCTATATCTGATTAAACATATCCATATTTGTTTTCCACAATGAATGTATATGTAGTCATATGATCAGACTTTCTGTTAGAAATATTGTACAAAAGGGGAAAATGAATCTTGGATAATTCACTGACTTTAATGTGTGTTATGTTAGCACTTACTGACACGAAGTTTACTCGCTATATTTCCTCAAGTGTAACGTTTTGCTAACTTGTCCTTAACCACAAAAGCCGCGAAATTTTAGCCACTCGAAAATTTCTTCCGCTTACGTTTACATTTAGCTAACTTTGCTTATCAATTTATGTGATGCAGGATCCTCCAAAAGATAGTAAAAGATCGGTGGTTTCCCCAGGTCGGATTCATATTCTCTATTCAAAAGACAGTTCTTCGAAAAAGTCTATCGACAAAGACCTGCAATCGAGATTAAAATATGGTTTTATTGTTTATTTTCTCTTCCTCCGTTATCTTCCTTTCACCCCTCATATTCTATTTCTTGTGCAGAGGCGGCGTTAGAAGTATGCGGGGCGTAGGGCCGACCATGACCGCGCGGGGCCAGAGTGAAAAACTGAGATCCAAGTTATAGGACAGACGTTGCCCGCTAGTGGCGTTGAGAAAATGGCTGCATCTGTCTGCATCTGTGCTGCCATCTGGTAATTGCGTTACGAAGTTGACTAACTTGACTTCGCAACTTTGCGTGCATTACGTGCGGCGTGTATCAGCGTTTCCAATTTACCGGAGAATATAGCTTGACAAACTCATAAGGACGACCTTATGCCTGATGCCCGGGGCCCCCTCAAGTGCGGGGCCTGGGTCGGTCGCCCCACTTGCCACCCCCAAACGCCGTTCATGTTCTTGTGATATTTAGTTCAGTAGTTCTATGATGATTTGACCATATATTCAGGTTGTGTCAAAAAATCTGCATACTTATGCTAATAACGTAGGAGATGCTCTGGAGGAAATACGGTCATTATGACGATCCTTGTCTCGGATATCATGCTTGCTTTTGTGTGTGAAGCAGTTTAATAATGCAATATGCGTGAATTTCCTTGTACAGGCTGTTTTCAACCTAATTCCCCTGACGACATCAATATTGACTGGGCCATGTTTGAAAACAATGCATTATCAAATATGTGTAGACCTACCTATACATACGTTTTGTTTCAACCTTATGTGAACTATATCCATGATTTGTTTCAAGCGAGATAGAACTTAAGTAAGTCAGTTATAACTAAGAGATATACAAGATCTATAATGGGCAAGCCTGTCTGTTTGTCTGTCTGCCAGCATGCATGCATGCCAGCTTGCATGTATGTATGTATGTATGTATGTATGTATGCACATATAAAATAGGGGGTCCCGAGTGGCCGAGTGGTCTAAAGCGCTCTCCGTTACGGATCACTGCCATCTCACCGCTGTCTGCGTGGGTTCGAGTCTAGGATTCGGCCAATGTGAGTATGTGAGAAAGCTTGCCAGTAGCTTCTCGTGGGTCGGTGGTTCTTCCCGAGGTTTTACCGGGTTCTTCCTCCACCATTAAGCCTATCATGTGCTGAAAAATGGCGTTAAACCCCACAACAACAACAACAACGTATGAAATAAACAGAAGTCATAAAATCGTTCTCTGATAAAAACGTTAAAAGTCTCCCCATTTGATAGTGGTAGAAAGAATGTTAAAAATCTGAGACTGATTTTTTTTTATATAAAAAATTTAAATTTCCTTACTGTCAACGTATCACATTCTGTGTTACTCAAATTTTAGGAGGTTTTTCATGTCGTATTGACTTGAAGACAGCTAGCTACGGGCCTACATCCGGGAAAGCCGCAATAATAAAGTCGTTACTACTTGCTCGGTACAGAACAAGTGATACATGGCATTGCACTGCATGAGGGCACTTAGGTCAAAGTAGTTGTGCATCCTGTTGCACAGAAAACATGCCAGGCAATGCACAGTTCACAGCACACTTAAAGCACACTGCACAGTGCAATGCTGTGCCGTAAACAGGTACCTACCCACACCCCATTACCATTAGCTTACTGTCCTGCTAAAATATAATTTGTTATCTCTGGCTTCCTTTCTTAATTAATTAATTATTTCTAAGAAATAAACAATTATTGGCCTCAAGTGTACCTGAACATCTCCAATACAAAGAATGAACACTACGAAGCATTAGATGATAAAATTAGTACAAAAAAGAGATATGTGTATGGAAGGCTAAAGGTTCTCACTAACATATGGTCTTTCGCAACGGAACTAAAAAAAATTTTTTATCAGTCTTACTGAATTGAACCAGCCTGTAATTGGACTTTTTAGTTCATATCCGTCAATGTGGTTTGTAACATATATTGTGCAGAGTAGAGTGATCAATGGTTTCTAAATATACATTGTTGTTGGGTGAAAGCGGTATGACTGGTCTACATACTGCGTAAGAATGACGGTGGTTTGCCATTAACATGGGGCACACTTTGTGATAATGCATGCTAGAAATGAATCATGAATTATGATGTCATAATGGGGCGGGTAAGATGAAAAACTGTTGTTGAAGAACAAAACGCCACAATAAAACGAAACCAAATTAACATTTTGTCGTCATAATTTGGGAATCTGTGGAGGAAAGTTGCTCCTTGACGTGATGTAATTGGCTGCTTTGTACGAGACCTTATCTGTCACAGTGATCGACAGTTGATATTTACTCCCATTTGATCCTACCGCAACTGTTATTTAACGGCTGGAAGGTTGCCGTTCCTCAAGTTTTATAAGGCCAGTTTAATGGCATAAAGGAATTGTAGGATTTCCCCAACAACATGGCTGGGATGCTAATCCATCTCTGGTTAAAGGCGGAGGGGGACGCCTATTGGGAAAAATACACATAGCAAACACGGGACATAGGGGATCTCTGGCAAAGATAGCCTGACAAACGAGAGAAGGAACTCTGAAAGGGGGAATTAAACCCACTATCGAATGTACAACCCTTTAGAAAACACTAGGGAATTTATAAAAATACCCCATCAAAATTTAGTTTGTAACTAAAATTTTGACTGAAATTCTTTTTATAACAAAATACAAACATACACACCTTTGGGGGTAACATATAAACATAGCAACACTTTATTTATTTTTTGGCTAATGAGTGGGCGGATCTGTCTGGCGCCCCTTAAAAGAAAAATAGTGTTGAATCTGCTGCTTTGATGAACAATATACGTAAAACGTAAGAAAATAAAAGAGAATTTTAGAACAAAATTGAGTCCATTAAACGTATCATGCATTGGTAAATGATCCATGTTCGGAATGTCAAAACAAAGTGGATATGCTGAAAACCTCTTATTTATGTGGTTCTTATGTGTGTGTGTGTGTGTGTGTGTGTGTGTGATTATAATTTTTAACGTAGCTTTAACAATTTTTCAGTCATATCGCTAAGATGTCTGCAGTGTGGCAGTTTATAATGATGTCTAGCACTGGGGCATCATGCCGCAGACATGTAGCATGATGTCCCACCCAGTCACATTATCCTGACACAAGGCCGGTCAGTCCTAACACTAACCTCTTGATGCTGAGCGCCTAGCGAGGCAGCTGTTAGTACCATTTTTGTAAGTTTTTGGTATGACTCGGCTGGGGTTCGAACTCACGACCTCCAGCTTCCGAGGCGGACGTTCTAACCACTAGGCCACCGGAGCGGTCATTTTTTGGAGTATGACTTCACGTTAAAATGTTGGAATTAGACAGCTGTGGTTGCTCAATTGGTACAGTCTTACTCGTAATCTATAGGTCATGTAGTCGATACCCACCCAAGCCACTTGGGACGGTCACTCCAGTGCAGGAACGTCTCACCGAGTGGGGTAAAGGGTGGGTCAGGCTGGAGAACACCCACCCTTTTAAAAATGAGCGCAAAAGAAATGGAACGTTTTCTAGTGTAAATTTCATTACAGGTAGAGTATGATAATTATACAATTATACCATGTAAACGCTTCAACTGCTTGGGTTTAAGGAGGCTTTTCCTCCTTCGCCCCCAATCAGACGTTTGTTACACAGACCCATCGTGTATTTGGTACCCCCAGTCCCACCCGATATCCTGGATCCTCCCCTGTAATGTGCCCTTAGATGGCTACCATTCCTCGGCACGACATAGCTAATAGTGTGTTTGAAGTTCCCTTGAAAACCAACCAAATATAAATACTACTCTCTTTCTCTATCTCGCTCGCACACACGCACGCACACACAGACATGTGTCATAGTGGAAACTGACGCAGTACTGATGTACCAAGAATTCTTTGAAATGTTAAGCGTATGAATAGAATTATCTCTTGGTGTATCTGCGGCGATTTAACCGAAAAATTGTTTGAACAAAAGTGTATGCACATAGGCAGGAAAACATTAAACTGACGTTTGACATATATTTCAAGGAATTGTAATATCACGTGTAGATAACATGATATCCAGGATGGCGATATATAATACAGTGTTCTTTTGTTATCTTCTCATGAAGCCATCATCACTGATGATACAAATGAATAGTTTTCAAAACCCCAAGAGGTAAAAAAAATTTGATGTGGTGCACAGTATATATATATATATATATATATATATATATATATATATATATATATATATATATATATATATATATATGGAGCTCTGGCAGACTGCAAAAATTAAACTTCGTAATAATATATTAATTCAAGTAATACATCGCAAAATTTCAAGAAATTATAATTTCAGTACTCACTATATTTAACTGATATAAACATTTATCGTACTTCGGTGCTATTTGAAATCTTACTGCAATACTACTGCTATATTTTCGTCACGTCAATCATCCTTGTTAGAGGTGAGTGCTTTTGTTTCCAAAAAAAAAAAACGTATGTCAAATAAATCTCAAGAGGTTTAGTATTATCAAATAATATCTACTCGCCATAAAATTGGCAACAAGCATCAAAACAATCTTTGAAGAACAGATTGTTTGAAGTTGACAGTCTGACAAACTCCAGAGGCTCACTTATACGTCTTGAAAGTGGGCGAACCCTGGGTATGCACAAATATTACGATTTAATTGCAACTAATAAATTACAGTATAAACAGTTATTCATTGTTTTGGTCGAAATCTGCTTTAAATAGAGAATTATCACCTTTTTACTTCTGCGCGAGAAACTGCGAGATTGACCTTGACATTGACAACAAGATGAAAATGACACATAGATAGATGAAAGAAAATCGGACCAGTTATGCAAAAGTATGCACTACATTAAAACGATAAATAAAGGTGTTGACATATGTACTGTGGCGAAATCGCCAGATACAAACTTGCCGAACACAGAGCATTAAGAAGTGAACACAGTCCATTGTCATTAAAATAGCTTACACTTAGCTAGCATTTCAAGCATTTTATCCAGACTACCGACGTTAAATAAAATGTCTCGTATCCCTGTCGTAATGTTTTGACATGCCTATGGGCTCGTTCCTTGCAAACTTAAGCTTGCCAGAGCCGAACTTGAGCTTGTCTCGTGAGTTAGACAAGTAGATTTGTAAATCCCTGATTTAGGTATTTACGATACGATGGGCAAGGTAGAAATACTAGAGTATTGAGAATTAAGACTGAAAAGTGTGAAGCACCTGACGATAGCTGGGAAAGATGTAGAACATGTTAACTCCACAAATATATCGGGCAGTATCTAGGACACCGGCTAAAATTTATGATGAAAAATTTACAAAAATATTGCACAGAGATATCGAGGTAGTTGGGTTTCTCATTGCAGCCACTAGGCGCGTGAAAGCAACTGGTAAAGCGAAGTCGGTATTATGAAATAACAATGGTTAAAAATAAACCACTCTTGGGAAAGCATTACGCGGCAACGAAACCCGAATACATTTTATTCAAATATAATGCATACATAATTTACTCCACACAATTCCGTGACAATTAGCCAAATATCAGATGGTTATTGTACTGGTTGCACTTTCGAGGTAGATTTCAAGATTCCAGTAAATTTGCATATCAATTTTAATAAACACCAAATAGCTCCTGGAAAAAAAAAATCATTTCTAGATGAAACCTATAAATCTCCGTTGTAAAAGAACTTAATTGAATATTACCAAAAAAAATCGAACTGTAGCAAACTATTTTGTATATTGAAAATCAAAGAGAAATATAACATTTCCCATAGATATATATATCATTACTTATCTTTATATTCAAAATTGAAGAGAATGAACTCCGTCGTCTTTTTTTTTTTAAATATATAATTTGGCTGGTGATGATAACCAGCAGTGAACTGGATACAAACTTGGGACAAACTAATGGGTATTAGGTAAAGAGATGAAAAATTTCAAAAACAAGACGAACAGGTCAAAACACGTTTCTAATACGAGACAGTTGTATCTTTTACCAGAAGGACAATTATTGGTGATGATTTATTACTGGTCAGTATGGAAAACAAGAAATCAAATTAAGTAAGTCAATTGAAGATGGATTTACAATGTTAGATTCATACAAGAAGTTGATGTGTAAGTGTTATTTCAACAAGCAGAAAGCCAACTAAGGCGATAAAGGGAGACTACTGATGAACTATACACATTCACTGCATATCTATGTTAAGGCATAAACGTTTACAATAACGTGAAACATAACATGCACGTTTATAACACCACTGGCTATCCAACTAAGCACATATATGGATAAACACAAATGAAAAAGACATTTCTTAGATCATTCAAATATGTTTTGAATGGTGTACCTATTACAGAGTTTTGAACGGTGTACCTATTACAGAATTTTGAACGGTGTACCTGTCACAGACTTTTGAATGGTACACCTGTTACAGAGTTTTGGACAGTGTTCCATTTAAAGAATTTTGAACGGTGTACCTGTCACATAATTTTAAAAGGTGTATCTATTACAGAGTGGGGTCCCCGAGTGGCAGAGTGGTCTAAAGCGCTTATCGTTACGGATCTCACCTCTGTCTGCGTGCGTTAGAGTCTCAGGTTCGGTCAATGTAGGTATGTGAGAAAGCTTACCAGTTGCTTCTCGTGGGTCCGGGATTCTTTCCCGGGTTTAACCGGGTTCTTCCTCCACCATTTATACCGACCGCCATGTATGGCCAATCTTGTGCTGAAAAATGGCGTTAAACCCTACAACAACAATAACAACAACAAAATATGACTGAGCTTTGAACGGTGTACCTATTGCAGAGTTTTCTCAGAACGGGTATAAATGAAAAGAAAGTCATCCAGGGAATAAAAAATATGTAATGAAACAAAATTTAGAAATCGAAAGGTACAAAGAGTGCTTGCTTTATAACAAAGAAGATTACCAAGATATGACTTTACTCCGATGGTACCATCACGAGAGCATTGAATTAAAAACAGAAGCATTGCCTGTTTAAGACGGTAAGCTCGTTTGATTGACAACGTGAACACATCACCTTGTAAAGACGCTAGCATTACGCACTATCAAAAAGTGCACCTCGCTACTAGCGACGAAGGATATACTTAACTATGACACAGTACGTATGCTGAGTGTGTGTGTGTGTGTGTGTGTGTGTGTGTGTGATTTGGGTTTTTAACGCAGCTTTAACAATTTTTCAGTCCTATCGCTACGATGTCTGCAGTGTGGCAGTTTATAGTGAAGTCTAGCACTGGGGCATCAAGCCGCAGACATGTAACATGATGTCCCACTCAGTCACATTATCCTGACACCAGGCCGACCAGTCCTAACACTAACCTCTTAATGCAGAGCGCAAAGCGAGGCAGCTGTTAGTATCATTTTTGTAAGTCTTTGTTATGACTGGGCCGGGGATCGAACCCACGATCTTCCGCATCAGAGGCGGACGCTCTAACCACTAGGCCACCGTATGCTGAAAAATATTCTAAACACATCCAAAATTTATCCTTTTTATTCTCTTTCAAAGTATCTATAATTTCATATTTTACTTTGTATGGAATAGCGTGGTTTCATTCAAATATACTTTCTATTCATGTTTTGTTACTTGCTGTAAATCACCACTAAATCACAGCATATATTTTCTCTAGAATCTTTGATCACACAGTTATGCTTTTATATGAAACCGAAGCATAAAGTTTAAAATCTTTATCACTAACCACTAATTTGGTTAGGATAGTGGCTTTTTCACGTCATCCAAATGCAGGCAGTTATCAATGAGATGTAAGGTATTTGCATACAATACTGCAAGTCAGGTTCTGTATTGGCGAAGGCAAAAAAAAGAATTCCAGTGAGAATTCTGAACAGTGAGCATCAAGAAAATTTCAATAAAGAAGGAAAGCGATATTGGGAACATTTCGGCTGTCAACTCTAAAGTTTAAGCCAATATAAAGACGTGTCGTATTAATTTAATGAAAGGTGCCAACTGAGAAGAGAACTGTGTAAAATAAGACCAAAGAGAACATCACAATCTAGGAAATAAACTGATTATTAATATGATATGCCAGGTTCAGGGTGTCTTTGCAAACTATTTTTATCTTGACGGTCTCATATCAGTATTAGAACAGCTGACCAATTTAACAACTAGTGAGAACGACACACCTAGGCGTTCCGTCCGAGGAGGATAACTATCTAAAATCAATGCTTGCAGGAGGGGTGCTATTGCCCTCAAGTTCAGTCAACTTCACGTATTGCAGTTGTCAGAAGGAAGGATGGGAGTGTCCATTGGTGTTTGGACTACTGAATGTTTAAATTACGTGACCATTAAACACGTCTGTCTCCTCTAAACATTAGAAGAGTGTTTGGATACAATAAACGGATGAAGCCCTTTCAGGCCATAAGGAAATTGTTAATGGGCATACTGTCAATCTATCTTGATGACTGGAAGACAAAGAAAGAACCTTGTCGACGACCATATGAAGTACTTCAACAACTTCTGAATTACGTATGGAAGTTGAAACCCGAAAAGTGAAAACTTTTCAAGAAGAATGCTTTGTTTGTAGGGTGCATGTGAAGGTAGGGTGGAAAAAATAAGTTTCAACTGATGCAAGATATCCTCAACTATCCTGAACCGAAAACGAATGACGAACTCCAGACATTCATCGACTTGACAAACATATTTTGTAGATTAATACAATCTTGATTTAGCATTACCCCTTCATGTGCTGATCAGAAGACTGTTTTGTGCATTTGACTGGACAGAAGAGCTCATGCAATGCTTCAATACGCACGGAATAATGGACCTTAATCAACGACATAATTCCGTCTAATGCTGGAGGTGTTTTGTCCCAGAAACAAGGGAAACATGAAGGCTGTTGTTTGTGCTATCGAATGCCCTGGGCCAGTCACGACAAGATTTTGTGTGACCAGAAGGGTGGTCCGTACCGTTAATTATTTAAACAAAAATAAGCACTACTTACTTGGAAGACCTTTCTTAACGAGGACTGGTCATTCGTTCTTTTCCAGGGTCGTCCGATTAAAAAACCACAAATGAAATCTCGTGAGATGGTTGGTGGAGATGGGTTAATAGAAGCTTTGAAGTCAGACTAAATATTGAGAGACTTGTGTAAATGCATCAAAAGCTACCCCAACCCCCTTTCAGGGATTTGTCAACGATCGACAGAACCAGCTCTTAGTATAGTCAGTGGAATTATCTGCTACAAACTGGAAAACGATTGTGGGTCACTAGTGCTGATACTCGTTGCTATGTGGAAATATATTCGCAAAAAATCATCTATATGTGCCACAGTCTGCGATTTTCAGGCCGTGACATGAAAGAGGATGTCAAACACTATGATGAATGTGTAGTGGCCAATAAATAAAGCCGCCACCTAAAAGTTCCTTTTCGATCTTACCTTGTTTGGTATTTGTTTTAGTAATCATCGATCGGTTAAGTAAGTCGGCATACTAATATCTAATACCACGAGAGGGCAGCGGTTTGATTTCTGAAAGTTGGTAGTAGGGTTCGTGGCAACATCTGAAACGCTTCTGGATGCATACTGACCGGCGTACAACTTCAGTGCGATCTCTTCCGCGGTGTGTGTAGTCACCTGCGTAGAGCACAACTAAGGACAAACATCTATACGATACTACAAATGTTACGTGCAATAAGGACGATACCACTTGCCCCTGCTGCTAACAGCAAGCGGAAGCATATATCATCTGACAACCAGCTTCACTCCAAACAGACTGATGTTCGAAAGAAAGGGTTACCAAACAAATGTCCTTCTTTTCAAACATTCGTGCGCTATACGTAAGACTATGTCACCGTCGGTGTTTGGGAACATACTTAAAGCTAGTATATTATTTGCGCAGCAAATAGGCCGATAATTTCTAAAGAATGCCCAAGAAAGACAGAAAGAACTATATGATGTGATTGTATTGGATAGATCGCAAAATATCTTTCATTAAAACTCACAAACACTTGAGTTAAGCATTACTAAGCAACAATATTTGGGTGAACATTTAAAATTTTCAGTCATTTTATCTCTGACAAAACTGTCGTAGGTATGTGTGGTCATCTAGAGACTGCATGTCTCAGAATGTATCCATAGATAAAATAAAAGTTGGATGTTGTTCCCAAATATCCCTGGATAATACAAATCTGTGTTATGGGTTTTGAAATAAATTTTAAGCCAATTGTTTGCATTTTCCTATCATATCATAACTCAAACATTTTTCAGGATCTTAGCGATGAATGTCTGAGTCACCAGATATTGTTTATGTTATGTACGGGAACTCCATGCGGCTTATACCCTACTCCACGCTTATTTGATCAATGACTCTGCCAGAACGTGCTTGTCAAAGGATCAATTGATTAATTAGATATTCGCAAGTCTCAGGTAATTTACTAAATATATTTTGTTGAAAATATTTTCATCAAACTTAAAACTTGCTATATGGCATATATATATATATATATATATATATATATATATATATATATATATATATATATATATATATATATATATATATATATATATATATATATATATATATATATAGAGAGAGAGAGAGAGAGAGAGAGAGAGAGAGAGACAGACAGACAGACAGAGACAGACAGAGACAGAGAGAGAGACTGAGACGGGGGGGGGGGAGAGAGATCCATCCTGTACCATTCACTGACACAAAAGGACATGGATGCGGAAATACATGGGTGTATGAAACATTCCTACTCAGCTTATTAGCCATACATCATCGTCCAAACGGTACTTATGTATCTTTAAAAAAGTACAATCGCGATATAACTTTAGTACTAAAGTTTAAATTGATTTGTAACAACACACATGTGCATACTTTTTGCAATGGGGGCCCCGAGTGGCCGAGTGGTCTAAAGCGCTCACCGTTACGAATCACCGCCATCTCACCTTTGTCTGCGTGGGTTCGAGTCGCGGGTTCGGCCTATGTGGGTATGTGAGATAGCTTGCCAGTAGCTTCTCGTGGGTCGGTGGTTCTTTCTGGGTTTTATCCCGGGTTCTTCCTCAACCATTAATACTGGCAGCCATGTATAGCCTATCTTGTGGTGAAAAATGGCGTTAAACCCCACAACAAAAACAACAACAACAACTTTTTGCAATGTGTTTACAAGCTGAACTTCGCACACTGCAAATGTACACCTGTGCAAATTTGCTTTTGAGTTATCTCCAAATATAATGAAAATTAAGACAGTACGCAAATCTGCATACGTTTTCAAATTTCTTCAGTTTGCACAAATTCTATATGCATGTAGTTATACCTGTATATGTAAATTTGCAAACTATTTAAGCCAGTGCGTGACAATAGATTCGCATTGATTCAAAGTCGCTATCATGAATCTTGCCTGTTTTTCTTATTAAGGACGAGTTTATTTCAACATAAACAATGTGCGGAGCTGGTTCATAGAAAAAATAAATTAATTTAAAACTGGAACAAAATCAAGTAATATATTTTGGGGGATCAGTAACTCTTAAGTGTCATATCCTCATAACAGTGACCAATTTACTGGTTTTTCAAATGCTTATCTAATAACGTTGAACTTTCTTGAAACGACCAATGGTAATTCGTTCATATGAAAATATTTGATGACAATGAGCGTGACCCAACGAGGAGATAATCATGATTTAATGGTCTTTATCTTGTGGTTCCCCTCACCCACACACACACACACACTGAAAACGAATTTGTAACATACCCATACTGAACTTTGTATTATGAATATACATTGGGGTAATATAACTTTCCTGACGTGTTCTTACTCGTCTGATGGAATTTCCAAGGCCTATGCGAATAAGTTTTGGAGCGTTTACCCCCTAATAACTGTATCGACTAACCCGGATTATGATTTCGCCGCATAATCTAGCCATAAAAATGAATCTCACAGCCAATCAAATCTAATTTAAGTAGTTACTCACTTGCCGCCTGAGTCAATATTGTATACTGTACATATTCTTCCTGCAGTGTATCTTCGTTGCTTAGAATGATGTCCATATCTGTGTCTGTCACTAACAAAATCTTTTTGCGATGTGGAATATTAGTGCAGCGGCCAAACATCAACCAAGAATTTCGATTTTACCTAGAACTAGGATAATCCCTAACCGTTGTCTGCATACATTTATAACTTTACTGATACTTGAAACTGGGTAGTGTTTTCATTTGTTATTGATTGTGTCATCTATGTATTAAATAAAAAAAACGACGTCTATTATTTCCAGTAATACAGGCAGATAATTAGTCTTCACAGAGTTTAGCTTGCACATTTTATTGGTTTAGTCATGCGCATATTAAACGTATCATAAATTGCACAGTATCATCCTCTTTAATGTTAAATGCTACCTTCAAAATGGCGCAATGCCCCACAACATATTCTAGGCACATTTGTTGACCAGTTAAGCAAAGAGTCCCATGTGTATGTAAACTTCCAATTTGTTTTCTGTGTTCTGGACCGATGCATTATTTTCACTGTAGCACATTTAGCAATAAAAGCAGACGCAATTATTCAGTGCATGGTACGAGCTATTAATGTTGATATACTTGTTTGTTTTTAATACATCAGTTGGTGAACGTTCTTATGTTTTACCTTAACTAAGCAATACTCCATCATTGAAAAGAAAGAAATGCTTTTACAAAAGTTGCAAAGATACTATTTCTTGTATATATTCTTAACGTTTATGCCTTTGAAACTCCAGTGAAATTATATTAGTCTAATTTGAATCTCATGACCACGTAAACTTGTCAGTCACGAGATGTTTTACTCTTTGAAGATGGCTGAGTACATATCCTCAGGTATCGTCTGCTATAATGAAAGAGACATTGATTATTGGAATAAAGCTTCCAGACAACACAGTCGTTGATTCTAGTAACACTAGTGGCAGCAATACGAGAAGAGTAATTAAGTTAGAAAAAGAAATGGAAATATAAGACAGGAATAAAAGATAACCTTGTCAAGTAAAGCATAAGTAAGCTTTCAACTTGAGCCCACCCACCCCACCCCCGTTAAGCCTGCACTGGCATGTTTGCCTACATTTTGCAATCAACAAGATTCGTCTATTTACAAAAATATTTAAACTCAAAGTAAAAAAGAACAATTGAGGTATGCATTTGCTGTTTGCGTCTACTTCTCGTTCAGTAGGTGATTGCTTCAACATGTCAGCCTTCAACCGCTTTCACGAACCGGAAAACTCCTTTATATACTCTTTTCGGCGCTTTCTCATTATTATTTTGAGATGCCAGCAAGCCTTTGAAAAGCCATGAAATTGTATAAGGCCGACTGTCACCTGTATATACATCTTTGGGCAGAGACTGGTCCTCTTGGTTTATTTGGAGCTGAAAACAAACAACCAGCGATAGCGGAATAGGATATATTGGCTTGATAACAGACAATGACTATATCTTATTAAGAATGAGAAAATTCGACACAGAGTACTTCATATAAAATGTTAAAAAATATAATTAGAAATGACAATAAAACGGTAACATATAACATAATATGTAATTTTTCCATATATAGTTGTAAAGGTAGTATTCGTTTTTAAACAGTATTTCTTACATGGCTTGTTTTTAACCTTTCTTAAATCTTAATGCATTATTTTTGAAATGATAAAATAATTTCAAAAGTGCTAGCGTTTCATATTGGTCCAATAATTTTAATGCTTACCAATATATTTTTAGTTAGCACTTCAAATCACTAGAACCACACTGTTGTCGCAAGTTATTCAGCGAAATTACTGTGTATTCTTCTCACCTATTCCTCCAATTCCTTCTCCTCTTCCTCCCGACTTTCTCCAAATTCCTTTTCCTCCTATACTTCTCTCTATGTCTCCTCTTTTTCCATTTTCTCCTCATCGACTCCTTTTCCGCCTCCTCATCGACTTTCTCCCCAACTAGACTTGTCAACTCCGACTGCTCTGCTAGTGTTACTTCCGTCTCCGCTCTAAGAGACTCGGGACGTAACTGAACCGGAAGTTCTGTCCCCCCAAAAGCTTCCTTTACCAAGCGTTGTCTTTTCTTAGAATCTGTTTCTAAGTTTTCCCGCCAAATTACGAGTGGCTTTCTTGCTTTCTCGGAGTAATCCTATTTGCTCAGCAATCTTCCCATGAGAACTAAATTTTCGCTTGCTAGTCAGAAGTAATAATTCAGATCGAAATTGTTATCACACCCTCAGGCTCAATTTCGATTGGATGTCTCTTTGATTCGATCCAATCAAACTTAGCGGATAATGTCCTTCTCGCTGTCTGTCCACGTGGGGACGGATTTAGAACACGCCCTGGTCCTCGCGGGTTCCTCTGATCTTTGGACAAAGCTGTAACACGTAGGTGGGAAGTCGCTCGATCTAACGCCTATGCCGATTCGAGATCCCGATGTCTCTCTGGTCACGGTAACCTTGTGTAAGAGATTAACTCTAGCATGCGGCAGGTTCAGATTCAGACATCAAACATGGCTTGTAATAATAATACTTTAGTTTATACACGACTTACGAAATAGGGTTGAGCAAACGTGACAATGAACATGGGCATTGATGAAAGTAAATTTAAGAAAAGTCTTTAAAACTCAACGACTTGGTTCGGAGAAAAGCATTTTAACCCTTGTAGCTTGCTTGGGCGGGCTCATACATAGAAATTTATTATCACTTTGTAACGTAAACAGAGCATTTGAAAAAAATGCCCCGTTCACAGTTATTTGAAAAATCAGTTAGTAGTCTTATAGTCTCAGATTTGTACATGCTTTCCTTGGCATGCTATTTAGTGAATAGCTGGTTTAAGAACCTTTCTTCTGATACTTAGCCAATTTAAAACTCAAGGGTGATATGGTGGCATGAAAAAATAGAACAGTAAAGAAAAATTGTTCTGAAACTTAATACGACAGTTTAGTAATCGTAGTCAAAATTACGCTTATGCAATTTAAGTAATTTGGACAAGTTTGGTTCTTTTGTTATGTCCTGGTTTTAGCGATCAGTGAATGGGATATTTAGCCTTAAACTAAGTATGAATAATTTAATTTGTTTTAAATCATTCAATTAACTGTACGTGTTCTTTCATTACACATTCCCAACCAATGCACCAGTGGTGATATCTAATTGCCTTTTAGTACAAATCCAGAGCCTAACACTTTATTCTGTCCGTGCCTCTCTCATTGTCTCTTTTAAAGCTACATCTCTGTAGCGTTAAATTTGAAACTTTTTCATAGCTCAGATGATATGTTTAACTACGTAATCTGTATATCACATGGACTCATCGTGACCTGCATATGGAAACATTTGCTTATTTAATGTGTTAATTATGGTTAATTATATACAGTGGTCGCTTGCTTTTTATACTCGTGTCTCTCATTGTTAGCCTCCGTGTTTGTAATACATCCTAGTCGCTTGATTGTGTCTTGTATTTTGTGTGAAAAGATCACAAATGTTCAGGCACACAAATTAATATACACTGACCTCGACCTTTATATTATTTTACAGTAATGGTTTTGTAATAACATTTTACATCACAAAAATGCTAATTAGTATCTCATGCTAAACATGCTCGACCATTCAGCTAGAGTTCTAGTCCCCAGGATAATGTATATTATTTCGTCATTTTTAAATATCATATAACAGAGAAACAAAGTCCCATTCTTCCCGTCACAAAAACAACAACATAAGAATGCATACATGAAATAAGTTTTAAAACAACAACATAAGAATGCATGTTTTAAATAAGTTTTAAATCAAGAATAAAATAATACACGACTGAAATAAGTCTTAAAACAACAACATAAGAATTCATGCTTGATATAAGTTTTAAAACAACAACATAAGAATGCATACTTGAAATAAGTTTTATTCAACTTAGATGACAATGGCGCATTATTTACTTTCGTCTCAAGATGTCTAAACTGAAAATTGTCCACAGCAAACACCGGCGTCGGTGTGCAGGTTTCGGGGGTTCGGTTGAGGCAACATGTAACGACATCCCACTATGACGTTATGTCATAGTCCATCCAAGCACTCAGCTTCAATTTTCCCCTTCACGTACGGTGAATTGAGGTCAATGACAGCCACTGGCAACGAGTCACGCGCGCTGTTCACGTGCTTGACCTCATTTACCTCCCCTGTGTAGACATCAGGCTTAACATCTTGTCGACAAGGGAGGAAACGCTACACCCAGTTTCGTACAAAACGGTGGCACCTTCTCTGTTGGTAGTTGCGGACACGAGGCTTTCTGGCTTACAGCTTGCCTCCAGCTCACACTCCTTCCTAACGACAGCATTCATCTGGGTCTGCCTGCCCTTGGGACAGTCCCTTCAAAAATGCCCCAGGCGCTTGCAGTTTTAGCACGTCGGCGGCCCTCACCGTCCTGCAAGGCCCGTTTTCGGGGGTGAGGCCTGTCCTGGTCTATGGGGTTGCATCCTTACCTGTAGATCCCCCTCCGACCTTCCCGTCGCCCTGACAGTTACGGACAGCCAGATCTCCCTCAACCACACGTTGCGACTCAGTGGGTCGGGATCGGTCCGTACCCCCGGAACCTCCACGCTTCGAGTGTGCCTGTTCGTATCTCTCCGCCATGCTGACGATCTCTGCGAGAGTCAGGTGCTCTCTCTCTCTCCGCTAGGAATACTGTCATCTCGCGACGGTAAGAACTCAGGACATGCTCCTTGAGTATAACCTCGCGTAGCCCGTCGTACGATCGTTCGACTTCTGCCATTTTTATCCACTTCTCAAATAACTATCGAACACAGGTGTAGAATTGAGAGTGGGTTTCTGTTGCAATTCCGTCGAGGCCCGAAAAAGTTTACAGTACGTTTCAGTTGTCAGCCGGTAATGGCAAAGAAGGGCCTTCTTGAACGCGTTGTAGTCGTCAGCTTCTTCTGCAGCTAAGTTATGGTAAACTTCGCGAGCTGCACCTTGCAAAAAGGCTGATACGTTAATCGCCCAATGTTTTCTCGGGAATTTTATGAACTCACGCTGGTGTCTCAAATTGCACGAGGAAGTCGTGAAAGGACTCTCCTATGTCGCTAAACCGCGGTATACTTATCTGTATCATTCGGTAGTCGATAATTGGTTGTACGCTCCCTCCAGAACTCGTACTGGAGTCGTCCCTATCGGTGGTCCTTGCTTCTACCCTTAATATCTACATTTCGAGAGCATGAGCGAGCTCTCTTTCTTTTGCGGTTGCTGATATCCTGGCCAGCTCCAGCTCACTCTGTGTCTCTCTGTCCTCTAATATCTTGGCCAGTTCCAGCCTCTTTCTCTCTTTAGGCTGTTTTTTCGGCCATCCCGGCCAGCTTCTTCTGGGCCGCTCTTTCGGCTGATTTTTTGGCCCTCCATTCTTTGATTCTCTCCTTTATGAACGCTGCTAGGCGATCTCCCTCGTAACCTAGATCTTCCGAGCCCATGGTGCGTTACTCTTTAATCATCTGTCATTCTGTTGCCATTGTATGATGATACTATCAGTAAGTGATACCTTTTCCCGACTTCCTAAACAATTGACAGATGTTACACGTTCCTAACCCAATACTTACCTGTTGACATTAACTAACTTCGTTCAGGTAAGATATTTTGCCCGATATTTGCTTCACAATTACTGCAAGTAACCGAAATCTACCGAGCATACTAATATCAAAATACAACATAAACAAGTTGAAAAATCATAACAATTCAGCTACACAGGATGGAAAATATCTCACAACAGTTCATTAATACTTCCTAATAAATAATACTATAGGTCGTAAAGATAATATTTATGTCTAATTCAGATCCCGGACGAAGCCGCCATTGTGGCATGAAGGGTTGTTATGCCGTGACTGTGGTAGGTGTCCTATGGTTGGGGTGGGGTGCTCCCAATATTCAATTTAAATTATTATAAAAGTCGCACCCAGGCTCGATTTTGGTTGGCAGTTAAAGTAGTGAAAAGTAGATGTAAAGTTCCGAGCCCCCAGTCAGCAATCTCGACGGTTAAATGATTGAATAAACAAAAGTGAAATTCAACGAATAACAATTTAATGACAATTCAATAATCAATGATTACAATTTCCCAAGTACTCTCCTTCCTCTCGACCCTGTGATAGCCTATTGCATCATTTGATTAGTAGTATGAGATAGCTTTCCATATGTCCTTGTGTTCTACTCATTTGTGTATTCTTCTCTCCTATTCCTCAAATTTCTTCTCCTCTTCCTGTCGACTTTCTCCAAATTCCTTCTCCTCCACTTCTCTATACTCCTCCTTCTCCACTTTTTCCTCCTCGACTCCTTTTCCTCCTCCTCTCTGACTCTCTCCCCGACTAGATTTGTCGATTCCGACTGCTCCGCTATTCTCACTTCCGTCTCTCCTCTTAGAGACTCGTGACTCAACATAACGAGAAGTGTTGTTCCCAAAAAAGCTTCCTTTACCAATCTTTGTCTTTCCTTAGAATCTCGTTTCTACATTTTACCGCCGATTTACGAGTGACTTCCTCGGATTAAACCTATATTGCTCAGCAATATTCCTAGGCGAGACTAAATTTTCGCTTGCTAGTTAGAAGTTATAATTCGGATCGAAATTGTTGTCACACCCTGTCTCGATTCCGATTGGGTGCCGCTTTGACCCGATCAATCAAACGTAGCGGACATTGTCCTTCTCGATGTCTGTCCACGTTGGGACGGATTTAGAACATGCCCCGTTTCTACCTCGCGGTTTCTCTGATCTGAGGACTAAACTGTAACACATGTGTAGGAAGTCGCTCGATCTAACGCCTGTGTCGATCCAAGATGCTGTGTCTTCTCCCTGGTCACGGTAATCTTGAGTAAGAGATCAACTCTAGCCTGCGGAAATATTCAAACGTCAAACCATTGCTTGTAATAATACCTTTGTTTATACACGACTTACGAGCTGGGGCTGGACAAACGTGACAGTGACATATTGTTTGATTTACTGCGTCACATCAAAGTGATCATAAGCTTGTCAAACTATATTGTGGACAAATCATCAGACACATAAAATTTCCACGTCAATCAACCACTTCCAATCTATTGACGGAAATGACCAAGTGATGTTCCAATCAGGAGGTGCAGACAGCTAACTTGCATTATTATATACCTGTAAATTTCTACCCAAGAATAAGCCAAAATTTTGCCGTCAAATCCCAGAATGCAGGAAAACGATACTGTCATTTTCTGATCCCGTATTACCATACTCTAAAACGAGGCTGGAACTACTTTTTCCTCGAGGTTTCCTGATTACAACTGAACAAGTGTGAATAACAATATCTTAACCTGAATTTGACACATAAATGGAAATAAGTAGCATTTCTCTTTAACAAATCTGTATCATCAAGTTCCAACATTTTATTCTGTCCTGATGTAAGTAACTCTCAAAATAATGCCATGCTTCCATTGGAAACTCGCACAATTTCCCACAGAGAAAGAGTTAAAATGCTGTCAGCAGGATCCTGAATAGAACCTTTCCTAGTTATTCAACAGGTCATATCTTCCGTGATGCAACATTTGAAAACTGCAAAATAGCTGTTAATCACATATTAATAGCGACAGTAGAGACAATGGGTGAATACACCCATTCATAAAAATGATGTTCATGCGCATATCGGCTGATAAAAACAAATGAAATTCGGTTTACGACTTAAGATGAAATTCATATTAGAAAGTTTGAAATTTTAAGCACTTTTCTTTTTCCTCAGTTACATTTGGAGATCTTTTATTGATAGGTATATAACAGAATCATCACCATCATGGTAATTAGATCTCGATTACTAGGTTACGTCTTGTGAGCATCAGAAAATCATGACAATTCCCGAAGATGCCGACGAAGCGTCTCGCCATGTTCCGGCTTTTCAAAGTCTGACCTACTGGGCGTGATCTAGCAACCAAGAACGCATTACTTTGATACTAATATATATATTTATTTTACACTGCTTTAAAAAAATACCAGTCTGTTTCTGAATTATAGCAGAAACGGAGCCTCACATGCGAAAATAAATACTATAACTTCATCTACTGATGAGTTTTGAATGAACCGAAAATGATACTTTTTGTCTTAAGATAGATTTGCTTCATAAAAGCCACAGACAGAGCCGGATTACCCATTAAGCACACTAAAGCACGTGGTTAGGACACCAGCCCAAAAGGGGCACCAGAAAAAATTCAAATTAATTGTTGATGATAAAATAGAATGAATTGTATATGACAATTTCGATCTGCGTGTACGAGTATTTTGATTTGGAATGGAGACAATACTGGCATGGTTCCATCTTTTTAGCTTTTAATATTTTTTTGTTTCTTTCTTTCAGTTTCACATGGGGGGGGGGGGGGCGAATACTATTTTCAGTGCTTAGGGCCCCGCAAGACCTTGATGCTAGTTCAGAGTGTCCTTTCCAATAGATGTAGTGCGTTGTGAGTGAGTTTATTTGCAAACATAGCATTTGCATGTCGTGGGAACGACTGTAGGCTGTCTGTTGGTAGTTGGTAGCGCAAGAGTATGGTTGTGACAGGCATTGTTTGTTCCAACCGTATTGCAAGCCATCTTCTCTGACGTAGTAAGATTTCAGGTTTTATTTTATTTTGCTTTATTTTATTTTATTTATTTATTTTTGCTGTTGTTGATGTTGCTTTATTAACATAGTCGTTTTTGTTGGTTATGCATCCAAAGACATGAGATAATCTTATATCGATTGGTACTCAATAGTGAAGGGTTCTTTTTATGGAGGTTCAATTCAGTATGTTTGTCATTGTTTAGATGAAAATTAAAGTGTAGCTAACACATGAAACGTTGGCATAAAGGTATCTTTGCTTTGAATGGTAAAGATTAAAAACATCAAAGTAGAGCAGTGGCGTCACTAGGGTTGGTGTCGCCCAGTGCAGCAGGTCAAGGTGTCACCTATCCATGGACCTCCTTCTGTAACAGACCATACAGAATCCTTAGAAATGTCTTTATCGTGTCACCCCCTCAGATGGTGTCACACGGTGTAGTCCGCACCCCCACCCCACCACAGTGATGTCACTGAAGTAGAGAGCAAAGGGAAATTGTTCTCTACAAGTCTAGGCAGGTGGATGTCCGAGTGCAAACACCGCAGCTAGGAAAGGTCAAGTGATTCTATCAGATCGTAGTTTGACAAAAGGTTTGTTCTTTTGTCATTAAGGTGTAAAGCAGGGATGTGCAACTTCCTGCATGGCGCGTGCCGTATAGCGACATTTAAATGTAGTCTTATGATGTAGATGTAACCTGCAATCACCAGGTTGCGGGCTGGATGCGGTATGATAGGTTGCACATGACAGGTGTATTTGTAACGTATACAACATGATAAGCAAATACTGTATATAGTTTATACTAAAATGAAGGCCTAGTTGTGTTGTATACATTTACCGGCCCAGTAAATACGATATTGTGTCCCTTTTAAAACACAGAGCTTGATATCCGTAGGCAGCACTGAAGTGACGAGTCCACTAATTCATTTTCACACACACACACAATGCATGTTTTGAAAAGTTTATGTGATTGAGACAAGATTTTGTAAGTATAATGTATAAATTTCATGACACATGGATAAAGAGAATACTTTGTTATGTAGCATATCGTCTGTAATTGCCTTACTCGGTTGGGCTATGTAGCAAGGATATCGTCTCCATTCACCTTAACTAGGTGGCAAGTTAATGTTGTTTGATGATTATCCTCCAATAAAAATGTAAACATAAATCACAAGGGGTGCCACAATTCGCATCGTGGTATGGTCAATTAGTTTTAGATTCGGGCTATCTGTTGGCAGTTTTATCCAATAAATGCCGTCATATCACATTTGATGGTACACTTACATATCCTTTCAATAGCGACTTTAAGGCATCGTCCATAATATGGACGAAAAATTAGTTTCAAGGGCCCGAATCAATGCAAAGCATGGGAATTTCACACCTGCTGTCAGTCCCAACCAAACTGAACATGTCTGCCCGTTTTTAATTGGCTAGTATACATTTACCGGCCCAGTAAATAAGATACTGTGTCCCTTTTAAAACACAGAGCTTGATATCCGTAGGCAGCACTGAAGTGACGAGTGACTGACCATAGCGTAAATTTGTTATTGAAGAGACTTCCATACTTTGTTTTCCCTCGTTGTTGACATTGGTGTCACGAATGCACGATTTCACGTTGCTTGCGTGAAGGGACGATTTTAGTGCAAAAACACATTTCTGATACCTGGATTCGAGATTAAATTTTGGCTCAAAATATGCATATTCGGCTGCTCATATTCGCCTAGATGTTTTAACATGTTTATCGAAAATTTCATCGTGAGTGATTCTGTGGGAAATAGGTCGGTTTATGGAACATTTTCTTCTTCAGTATCTTAATACAATATCTGAGACCGTCATGTATATGAAATATCGCCGATTTTCTTTGGAACAGGCTTATTATGGGGTTGTTAATGATGAGTTTTAAAATCCCTGCAGATAATCCAGTTTCACAACTAACCGCTCACTCACCCTACAAATATTATCTTTACGATTTGATTTTTAAATACAAAAGGATGATGAAAAGGTATTAACTTCAAGCCCCCTGTACAACGAATCAAATCCAGCTGGTGATGGGTGCATTTAGGGGTCCAGTGGAAAAGCTGACTTAAAGGCAGCACACTCGATGGGTCAACCGGTTTATCTAAGTGGATGTCACCTTTGTCAGTCAAGGTCGACAGGCTTAGAAGGTAACTGATCCTTGGGCAAGCTAGCGACTGACAGGGCAATTGACCCGTCAGCATGGAACACGTTTGGACCACCCAGAGTTTATAATATGACATAAACTCGGACAATTTACTCTGTCATGCACTTGGAACAACGTTAGAATCTTGATACGAGAACGCAAACAACTGGTTTCAAAATGGATTATGGAACCTGTAAATAAGGTTCTTGCCGTCCAGAAATACCTGAAAACAACATTAATCTTTCTTAATGTTGTTATTTTAAAGCGATTTTCATTTTAGAAAATGTAGTTATGTCCATGTCTATTCATGTCTAAACCAAGTTTTTATCATTGTAAATCGATGTATAAATTTGGAAGATGGAGACACTCGAAGTTTTATTTTACGCATCTTAACACCGTAATAGACACCGGTTGTATAAATAAATACGCATTAAGATGTGTCAGGTAGGTGAAAAAGGTAACAGCCAATCGCTTTTAGATTTTAAAAAGTCAGCCAATCGCTTTTAGATTTTAAAAAGTCAAATTTATATTTCTAATTTATCACCATTACGACAGGATTCGTTCATCAAATGTGAATGGTGCCAATTTCGCTTTGTGTAAAGAAATGTAATGAATTTCACTCTTAAGACAATTAAAATATCATGTTTGTAATTCAAAGGAGAAGAACTTATTAATGATACATGACCCCCTCCCCCACACACACATCATTTATATTTTGGCATTATTTTTCTTGCTGTCGACAGACAAGCGTAGTTACAGTGTAAAACCATCTCTGATGATATTGGGTGCAACAGTGTAAAACCATCTCTGATGATATTGGGTGCAAATTTATATCTATTTGATCGTTGGGTCCCGGCTGGCCGAGTGGTGTATTGCCCCGGGTGGCTGAGTGGTGTATTGCCCCGAGTGGCCGAGTGGTGTATTGCCCCGGCTGGCCGAGTGATGCATTGCCCCGGGTGGCCGAGTAGTATAATGCATAAGCCTTTACAGATCACTCACATATCAACTCTGTCCGCGTGAGTTCAAATATCGGGTCAATCAACGTGGTTATGAGAGAATGCTTGCCAGCGGCTTTAGCAAGCTGGAAAGCGTTGTAATCCCGTCTATAGGGCATAGTTTAATCTTTACAAATATAGCCTCGTTTTCCATATTAACTGGAACGTAAATCTAAGTAAAATAAATCGCATCAAACTATTCATTTACTGGGAGAATCAGAGCAAATCTAGATAAGTTATTAATTATGGTAGGGCTCAAAATGTGTCGCCTCACAGTTAAGAAATTTGATCAGAATGTAAACATCCACTCCATGCAAAGATGACATTTAAAATATGCAAACGTTTCGTTTTTGCAATTTTTGCGACACCTACGCTGCTTGACTACAATACCAACCTGCAAACGGAATGACGAGAACTAAAACCATTATTAAATAACAACGTAACCTCGTATAAATCATACTCTTTTATTTTAATTCAATATGGTAGTTGTTTTACACTTGCCAACTAGCTAGCTATGTCCCGCTTTATCGTGAAACGATCAGCCAGGTAAAGGTGCACCATATGAACGACACTGTTAGGGACTGAAATATATGCTGTAACTAGCCTAACATTGTGTACCTAAACTTGGCATTGGCCGCAAAATAGTATGTACCGGATCTGATTAATCTGGAATCGTGTTAATCTTAAACACCATTTAAGATTAAACTTAGCGGAGTTTCTAATCAACAAATGAACAAAATATGCCCTAATTAATACGCACCTACGAAAGGTGTTCTGGGAATCATGGAACGTGAAATGTGTGTGTGTGTGTGTGTGTGTGTGTGTGTGTGAGAGAGAGAGAGAGAGAGAGAGAGAGAGAGAGAGAGATTTGGATTTTTAATGTAGCTTTAACAATTTGTCATTCATATCGCAACGATGTCTGTAGTGTGACAGTTTATAGTGATGTCTAAGCACTGGGAAATCATCCCCCCGACATGTAGCATCATGTCCCACCCAGTTACGTTATCCTGACACCAGGCTGATCAGTCCTAACACTAAACACTAACCTCTTAATGCTGAGCGCCAACAGAGGCAACTGCTAGTATTATTTTTATAAGTCTTTGGTATGACTCGGCCGTGTTTCGAACCCGCGACTTCTCGCACCCAAGGCGGACGCTCTAACCATAAGGCCACCGGAGCGGTCTGGAACATGAAATGATATAAAAAAAATTGTCTACAAACTCTAATAATTAGAAATTAATATATTGTTTCTTGCATGTGTTATAAAACCAATCAACGGGCAATAATTCGCTACGCTCCTTTATAACCTGTGACAGCATGTGCTGAGATTTTCTCGTTCTCATAAAAATGCACAAATTTGCTTAACCAATACCTGAGGGCGCGAGTTTTACTGCCTCTGTGACGCTACCTTTCACGCTTTTTCATTGGATTGAGTCTACCAAATCACGCAATTTCAATGGATCAATCAAAGTTTCTTTTCCATGTACAATTACTTGCGGATCGATAAAGGTGGATACATATATTATGAACTTCTGAGAGAGTGACAGGTGTAACGTGCATTTGCATTTTCAACATGCACAGTGGAGATTGTTGTTGTTCTAGGGTTTAACGCCATTTTTCAGCACAAGATAGGCTATACATGGCGGCCAGTATAACTGGTGGAGGAAGAACCATGGAAAACCCAGGGAAGAACCACCGACCCACGAGAAGCTACTGGCAGGCTTTCCCACGTAACCACGCTAGCCGAGCCTTGGACTCGAACCCACGCAGACAGAGGTGAGATGGCAGTGATCCGGAACGGTGAGCGCTTTAGACCACTCGGCCACTCGGGGCCCCTGCACAGTGGAGAGAATGTTGACTTACCTCTGTGTTACGTTCATGTAGTGTGGCTGAAATGTAGTTGTTTATTGTACTTGTGTATCTGCTCTAAGCACACAGCTAACCAAAATGACTGCTCCCACGAGCTCGAAAACTCGGCCTTAAATTAGTCTAATATATACAATCTTTAGCAGTTATTAAAATAGGGAAGTGAATTTTGCCAGACTAGACAATACCAGCTTCTGAATGGGCAAGGAATGAATTACCACATATATAAAATGTATTAAAAAAAGTCATCGGCTCTTTTTGTTACAACTTACCTATGAAGTTCAAGATTTGAAAATGACCAAGCAGAGCTAGCAGGTTTTTTAATAGGTGCACATCTGAACCAAGGCCAAGCTGTATCCTTTTCAACCCAAAATACACAAATAAATTATACACCCATCAATCATATACCAAAATAAAGGGAATTAAAGTTCGTTTAACAATAGCTAATATATCTAACGTTGTTTCTGTTTTTTAAATATACACCTAATTATGCATAAATTTTAGCTGCTTCATCTTTCTTGGCGGATCGCACACGGTTTGGGTTAAGTTCAGTTATCTTCCTGTACGCGATAGATAAGTTTCCGCATAAAAACGAATCCTAAGGATTCGATGTATTTTCCGATTGCTCCGGCAAACTATTATATTTAAAACGCATGCATATTTACCAATCTTATGCAAATAATATTTAAATATATTTTATTTAATGTATTCACTCGGCATATGCATATTCGATAATCGAAAACAGACGACGTCATATGATTTCGTGGTTTAAAGGTTTTGAGAAGTTACACGCTGTTCATTTTAACTGTACGTGCTAGCTACTCCAGTACCTCAGATATGCAACGTATATGATTGACTGTTTACTTATCTAACTGTGGACAATACGCCTTGGACCTGTTCTCTTCATTCTATACACTCAGCCACTCTCAAGTGTCATAGATCATCATCTAGTGTCTCACCAATTGTACGCTGATGACACCCAAATATACAAATCTAGCCACCCAAATGAAGTTGATGCTACCATCCAAGGTGTAGAGAGGTGCGTTTCTGATGTGAAATCATGGATGACATGTAACAAGCTGCAGATGAATGATGATAAAACTGGGGCCATTCTGATCACAACACAAAGACTTTCTGATTCACATCCTTTACCTCAAACAATAACTATCAGCAACACCAACATTAAATTCACACAATCAGTACGAAACCTAGGTGTTACTCTGGACAGTACTCTCACATTGCACCAACAGGTCATGAACATATGCAAGGCCGCATATCTTGATCTGAGACGCATCAGCTCCATTCGCAAATATCTTTCAGTTGGTGCCACTAAAACACTTGTGTGTTCATTAGTACTTTCAAAACTGGACTATTGTGACTCTATTCTTTCTGGTCCATCTCAATATCTATTCCAGAAACTTCAAAAAGTTCAAAACACAGCTGCTCGGAACATACTTAGAGTACCACGATCAGAGCACACCTCCCCGCTGCTCTGTACCCTACACTGGCTATCCATTCAATCCAGAATCAAACGCAAAATTTGTTCTCTGTGCTATGTTTCCCTGACAGACTCGAGTCCAACATACCAATCCGACCTCACCCAATGTGTACACACCAGCAAGATACTTACGCTCCTCTTCTGACAATCGTATACTCATTATTCCCACTATGAAAACGAAGTCATATGGACAACGTTCTTTTGCATACCAGGGCCAGGCAACGTGGAATGAATTGCCCACTGAACTTAGTCACAAAGACACCGTGATCCCATTCAAGAGTGCTCTCAAAACTCACTTATTTCGAATGCAACAACAAACTTAGAGACCTAATAATGTTTCCTACCTTAAATATTTTCAGCATGTTTTTTATGTTTTCTAATTTTATGGTGTTTGTTTTTTGTAATCTTATCATTATATATGTTTTTATGATATAGGTGTTGTCTAATGTTGTAAAGCGTATAGCGCTTCTAAAAATTAGGCGCTATACAAAGTCCTCACGATTATTATTATTATTATTATTTCTTGTTCAAGCGCGCTTGACGTGTGCAATGTTGACTGATACTGTACATTTCATATTGATATCGCGATGCTGGGAAAAGTAGTCCTTCAAGTTTGATGCCGTCTATATAAATATCGCTGAAATAAACATAGATCCCATTTTATGTCCTCACTTTGGATTATTTGAAATATGAAGTTCTAAGTTTTGATTTGGGTGATAATCGTTGTTTTCGAACAGAGAAAACAATAAATTATTTTATATCAGTGTTGAATGTTAAAATCGTTGTTTTCGAACAGAGAAAACAATAAATTATTTTATATCAGTGTTGAATGTTAAAATCATTACAGTTGTAATCCAACATGATTGATAATCTTATTTTTCTGTTACAGCTTTAGTTGAAGGCAATATATAGGTTTTGTTTTTTTTTTGGGGGGGGGGTTGTTTGTTGCGGGATGGGGATAAAATGATTGATATCATAGGGTAACAGGGTGTGGATGACGGTAGAATAGGTATTATTATTCTGCAAGTAAAAAAAATTACTTCTATAATAATTAAAAAAAGGATTAATGTTTACATAAGAGACCGATTCAATAAGTGGGAGAATTATATGATTGTATTAGCAATTTGAACTGTAATATTATAATATAGGAGAGAGTTAAAGAATAAATAGTTCAACGATAGCTATCATATAAGTACAAAAGCACAGCATATAATAAAAATTCTCATCTTAAGACAGCTCTGGCGTTCCATAGATAGCGGTATTTCTTATGATAATGAGACTTAACCACAGCCAACAACCGTAGTCCTTTTGACAATGTCATCTACTCACAGTCCACAGCTATTGTTCTTGTGACATTTTCTCTTACCCAAAGTAAATTGCCATTGTTCATGTGATAATATCAGGTACCACATTCACAGCCTTTGTTCTTGTTATAATATGACTTACCCACTGCCGTTGTTATTGTTATAATATGACTTACCCACAACCATTGTTCTTGTGATGATGTCACGTTCCCACAGCCGTTTTCTTGTGATATGTTTTACGCTCAGCTCTCTGCCGTAGTTCTTGTAATAATAACACTCATCCACGGCACATTGCCATTGCTCGTGCGATAATATTACTTACCAAACAGCCAGCAGCCTCAGTTCTTGTGATAATGTCACTTACCCACAGTCATGTGATAATGTCACTTACAAACAGCCCTCTGTCGTTGTTCTTGTAATACTATCACCTACCCACCGCCCACAGCCGTTGTTCGTGATATAATATCACATACCCACAAGCCAACAGCACCTTACATGTACGAAATGACCTTAACTGACCGTGATGTAGCGAGAAAGAAACAGTGAAGAAAGAAGGAAGTTGAATGGCTTAATGAATAATGTATTGAATGTGGTAAGGAATAAAATCCTGCAAAAATGCACAGCTTTTTACCATATTGGAGCAGACAATAAACTTTAGATCTTTCATAAACAGATGCAAGAAAGCTAAAATAAGGTAGAAAATATATTACTGAATATGGTCTTATAAAATGGAGGGGGTGGTCAGGGAATGGGGACGATAATCATTTTAGGTTTTACCATCCTTTCAATTTTAAAGTTTGTTATAGATCTAGACACAAACCATTGCTGCATATATATATATATATATATATATATATATATATATATATATATATATATATATATATATATATATATATATATATATATATATATATAGATAGATAGATAGATAGATAGATAGATAGATAGATAGAATTAGATACATACAGTTTAATTTATTGCCAAATTGTAGTATTTTATATTATTTGACAATTCTCTCCCCACCCACCGGTCCTAAGATTTGAGGATTAGTTCAGTTCGTAATGTTGACGTGAGCAGAGGATACGATGATTACAGTTATAGAAGCACAACCCTAAATTGAGTGTTTCCAGTTATTTGGGGGTCGATTGCATAGATAAATATTCGACGCAGTGTCTGGTGTATGTCTTAATTCAGTTTCAAACCATGATCCATCGATTGGCAACTTTTGAAAATATATGGACATATAATCGTGGAAAGGTAAGTCTGCAGTTATTAATCTAAAATAACTTACAATGTACTCAAGCTATGCCTTCTATCATTGCCATTTGTAGTATTAAAATGGAAAACAAAAGTGGTGAATTGTATCCATGCGCGAAAAGAAATAGTACAGGATCAACACAGTGGGAAATTGTCTTAATATTTAGCTATCAGCCAAATTTCGTATTAGTTTCCGCTAAATGAAAATGTTATGCGTTTCCTGTAACTGCCAAATGTAGATGAAATCTAGATTCAGTATAATACAATGCAATAGTTTATTATCACAGGCATTTACATGCTTATGGTGTTCATATTGCCAACATTGCATGGTTATCAAATGCTATATGTACAACTTTAAAAAGGAACATAAAACGGTAATCGTCAAAAGCTGGAAAAGAGATGATGGACAAATAAACGCAATCATTATAATAAATTGCTATAGAAATAACGATCTGTATCTTATACACTTTATAAACAAATTTCGATGGTAAACTTTTATATTCTTAATACTACATGTTAACAATTCAGTGTATTTATGCATGACTAATTTATTTAAGATATACTTGTGAAGTACATTTACATGCAATTTAGTGCATACAGTACATGCTAAAAGAAAACGATAGTCATCTTCAATATCATGGTTATCACAGATCGTGCAATATCTTTCGTTTCCATCGATTATATTGCCTCTATACTACCCCCCCCCCATTTTCATTCTCAGATTATGGGAAGACGCTGATCAAGGTTTATGGTTACACAAGAATATCAGATAATCTTCAACTACGAAGTATATTTTGTATACATTTATACAGAGACAGTTTGTTAGAAGTGCTTAATTTATTACTCCAGTCTGATAGAAAAGCATATGTAATTGTTTAAAAATTTTAATAAACATGAAGCAATTTACAGAATCAGGAAACCCCTACATTCAATCAAACAAAATCTGTTTTAAATATCTTTTAGGAGTGTAACTCGATTGATAGTACTGATTTATTTTCAATCTATATCTGCTTATATGCAGAGATCAGTATAATACTTGCAGAATTTTTAATCATAAACAAATAATTAACTCACGTAAGAAGCCGTAATAATTTACGCGGGATTCTTCCAAGTTCATCGTATGCATCTAAGTCTGAAGTGGATATTTTTATATTTGACAAATATTTTAAGAACCTTTGTTTTATTATACGTTCAGTGGTGTCAGCCTGGTGACAACCTCATATCAATGATGCGTAATTCAATCTTGGAACAACATAAATATCCAAAAAGTTTAAACATTCATTATAATTTGAGAAACCTTTTTAAATTGCAAATAAAATATTCATTGCCTTAGTGCTTTTAATATCAACCACTGTTTGTTAAGCTATAGAGAATTTTTCATTGCTCGGGGAAACGAAACCAAGGTAATTAAAATTTTCCAGCTCATTGATATTACTCCCAACTACTGTCCGTACTTATTTTGGCCTTGATGGACAACCTTTGCTAAAGACCATACATTTTGTTTTATAACGGTTAATATTTAGCAGATTCCATTGATCAAAGCAGTCGCGAAAAATATTCATGAGCTTTTTGAAAACCCTCATGTTTCCTTGAGACAAAACAAAATCTTCATCAGTTAGTACAAAGAGACAAATAGACTGACTTTATCAATATATCATCCGTAGATTGTAATGATATTTACAGAACTTAAATAAATATCGAAAAATGTATCGGTGATAACATAGGTACGACGAATACCCCAATATCAAGTACAAGATTTAACATTACTGAACATTGAGCGAAAAAATTTAACAGTTGTACTTTTTCTTAAAACCTTTAACCATAAATCATTTCTACAAACATCATCAAAAAATGCCTTTTTGAAATAAAAAGAAACTACATAACACCTTTTACCTTGACTTAAATACGTATTAATAAAGGAATGGTAAACAAAAATGACATCAGTAATTCCCACTCCCTTCTTGAAAACAAATTGAGCATCCGATAGTTTGTCATCATAATCCGCCCATCTCAACCGTCTTTCATTCAAAATACTGGTAAAATAATATGCAGATGAGAGATGCAATACATCCCTCATTTCCTTTATTACAGGCGTCATCATTCTTGAATAAAGGTAACATTTCTCCATACGAACATTGCGTAAGAAAATGACCACAAACGAATATTGCATATTTGTTTATCTTGCATTATATATATATATATATATATATATATATATATATATATATATATATATATATATATATATATATATATATATATATATATATATATATATATATATATATATATATATGAAATGCTCATTCAAAAGATAATCATTGCCATGTTGTCTAAATATCTGAGATTTGGTATTTTGTATCGCGTTTGTAATTTCATCCTCGTTATATGTTTATATAGATCTAGATTGCATGGAGTTTTCTCCAAATTGAAACTGACAACAAAACCGTTTGGTTATAAGGCTAGGAACAATCTTTTTAGTCACAACTGCAAAGTTTGACTCGAAATTCACAAACCATCACCAGTTAGAAACGATTTTCATATTTACGGAATCAAGAAGTTGTTGACCCTTTCATTTAATTTGTAAACGTTCACTAGTTTTCCCCTTTAAAAAATATCAACTTGTAATAATGCCAATTATATGCCAGTTAAAGCAGCGTCAAAATCATCGAGTTAGTTGCACCTTACTAACTTAATCTCTTGCCGTTTTATTACCATAAGCAAGATATACAAATACCAAATCAGAGACATATTATAGGTATTGAACGTCAAATCGAATAATGTATGTATGTATGTATGTATGTATGTCTGTATGTCTGTCTGTATGTATGTATGTATGTATGTATGTATGTATGTATGTATGTATACAGCACATGTATGCTCACAGATTCGAGGGACATAACTGATTAGGCATAAGATCTGTATCGTGTATGTGACAGGAGTATGAACAAAAAATATAGCAGGGACAGCAAAAATAAGCTATGTCCATGACGAGCCCAAGGTTTATGATAACGATCATGTAATAAAGGCAAACTAAACAGCATGTTGGTGAAACGCTTGGGGTCAGTACCGACATGGTTTCGTCTGGTTTGGTGATATCGTTCAAATTAGTTATTGGCAAAGCACACAAAATCGGCTTTTCGGAATAACCTAACCTCAATAGTGTGTGTGTGTGTGTGTGTGTGTGTGTGTGTGTGTGTGTGAATCGAAACGTGAAAGCAACAAGCAAACAAATAAACAATAAAAACAATTACATTGAAAAGGATAAAAGAAATAGCATAGGTTTATAGTCGAACAGTGATATACAGTAATCTTTGAGACAAAATCAACAATGCTCATTATATCCTAAAATACGTACAATCGATCAAGTGTCGCCTTTTTTATCCATACGAATGTTTAGAAAAGAATTGCAAATGCATTAATTAATTCTGGAGTTGTATTTGTCAGAACATAATTTAATATCTACATTAGTATTTCATACCAGGACAAACAAGCTGATAAACAAGGCCTCTATCATTTTAGGGCATCGGAGAAAAGTGAAAAGATAATTTTAGTTGTTTCACCATCCTGGATCGAAGGACATCGTTCTACATGTCTGCGACATGCTGCCCCAGTGCTAGGCATCACTATAAACTGACACACTGCAAACATCATAGCGATATGACTGAAAAATTGTTAAAGCTACGTTAAAAATCCAAATCACACACACACGCACACACACATACACACAGACACTGCAAAAGACGTTTCAAATACTGTTCCACACTAACCGGTAGTCTTTAAAATAAACGTTTGGTTTCCCGATACTCGGGCTATGAAAAGATAAAAGTGTATTTACAACTCAAATGATTGTAAGCCGGGGTGCGGACCGCACCAGGTGACACAATCAATGGGGGTGACACCAAAATGACTGTCTATACAATTTTTGAATTTTTGTGCAGGAAGGAGGTCCATGGCGTGACACCATGAGTTACCGCACTGGGTGACACCAACCCTAGTGACGCCACTGGTTCAAAATAAACTTTCTTATTTCATAAGCGCAGCTAGAATATAATCCAACATTTTTCAGAAAATACCGCGTTATAATGTTGATGTGATTGTGTGACTGAGATTATTAAAAAGTTCTCTTTTCCTTCTAGAAAACTTAATTATAGTGAAGTGCTTAACTTCGGTTTCTTCCGGCAGTTTTGTGCCGGACATCCAGTGCCCTAATCTCTGAAAATGTTATGGTACCCTCACTCCCTTCTACAAAATGTGAATTTTAAAATACCCCCCAAACCCCGCCCCCCCCAAAAAAATATAACTTAAAATTAAAAGCTAAGCACCTACTTAGTTTATCTTAACTGCTAATCCGGCACTGAGGCAGTTTAAAGTTTCTATTTTTTTAAATTCCAAACATCCTCGAGTAAGCCTAGATAAATTTAGAAATGCATGAGTCATTCTTCTTTAGAATAGCTAACAAAGGAAAACACTCTTGCAGTAAATAAATGATAACGCATGCAGTGTTTACTGTACGTGTCAGTGCACTGGTTTTACTGTACGTGTCAGTGCACTGGTTCTACTGTAAGTGTCAGTGCACTGGTTATATAAGACCATAATTCTACAGTACTGAAGTTGGTGTCATAGTAATCCGGTAATGTATTTACAACATGGCTGGATAGCAATATTTTGATTAATATTAAAATAAATCGGGATCTTCATGTAGAATTAAAGCAGAAGTTTCACAACCGGCTTGATTTTGTTTGCTGTACATGTTTGTCCTATTTTACCAATGTCAAATAGCTCCAAATATGATATATCATTTCCGAGTTCCCATTCGGTTCTCAGACACTGGTTACTACTAATATTTTTGTCCCATGTTGTTCCTGTTGATCCCACATTTGTTCCAGGGCAGTAATGACTCATCGTATGACGTACATGCCTTTTTCTGAGTAGTAATTTTAATAGACCACAATGACCTACTTGTCACACTTACAAAAGAAGCACCCAGTTGTGTCCCTTTTTGTATGCAAAGTTGGCATGATCACAAACTCTTCAATAAACATACCACATGAGAAGTAATCTTAAAAGATCTTCAAAATGAAAAATGCTACTTAATGATCTGAAATTAATGTTTTGCTTTTGTGTATGTCTTTTTATGGTTACCTTCGACTTTGTTAGTCGTTAATAACTTTAGTCACAAAATGCGATTTGCATTATAAAATGATCCGCGTAATATCCCGGAGTCCGGTACGAGGAAAAAAATGGAACGATACTAAAAAGAAACGCAGTACTCACTGTAAAGTCTCAAGTTTAAATTTATATTGCATATTGTCAGCAAAGGATAATCACACCAAAAGGTATATATTCATTTGCAAGTATTTGCGAACGGTCTGGAGATTATCACAGGTAAGGAAGTTGTTGTTGTTGTTGTTGGGTTTAACGCCATTTTTCAGCACACGATAGGCTATGCATGGCGGCCAGTATTTATGGTGGAGGAAGAACCCGGGAAAACCCCGAGAAGAACCACCGACCCACGAGAAGCTACTGGCAAGCTTTCTCACATACCTACATTGGCCGGGTAAGGAAGTCATACAGGCACAGAAAATTGATGCAACAAAATTGTTTGGTAGAAGAAGCTTTTCTTTTTTCCCTTTTTGGGGGTGGGTGAAGGTGCAATGTCCCTAAATTTATAAAACACCTATCATGCTTGATAAGTTAATTTTATTGATGGGTTCGTAAAAGTGTCTAGAACGGACACCATCGCCAAGTTGTTATTGTTGTTGTTGTAGGGTTTAACGCCATTTATCAACACAAGATAGGCTATACATGGCGGCCAGTATAACTGGTGGAGGAAAACCCCGAGAAGAACCATCGACCCACGAGAAGCTACTGGCAAGCTTTCTCACGTACCCAGATTAGTCGAGCCAGAGATTCGAACCCAGGCAGACAGAGGTGAGATGGTAGTGAGCCGGAACAGTATGCGCTTTAGATCACTCGGCCACTCGTCCCCCATCGCCAAGTAATGAAGCTTGTTTGATCTTTACCATACAGACGACAGGTGTTCTTTACCGTACAGACGACAGGTGTCCTTTACCATACAGAAGACAGGTGTCGTTTACATTGGCAATGATCTAGTTTTATTTGTTTGGGTTCTACTTGCATTTTAAAAAATGCAGATTGTGTACTTGGGAAAAAAGTCGTATACGGTATTTGCATGTAGGAAAGCTTCCAAAGAGTACATAAGTATGCAATTGCAAGAATGTCTGAAAAACATTTTTGTTGATGGTTTATATCAAACAACATAAATACTTCTAATGATTACACTTATTTTTAATGACGATCGTTTACTGCAGATAATTCATACTATACTTTAAATTGCAGTAACGCCATAAAGTCTTCCCCAGGCCAAACAGTATAAGTCAGCTGTCATACTAATTCCCAGGCCAAGCAGTATCAGTCAGCTGTCATACTGATCCCAGGCCAAGCAGTATCTATCATATCTATCAGCTATCATACTAATCTCCATGACACACATTACTAGTCAGCTGTCATACTAATCCCGTGGCCAAACAGTATCAGTCAGCTGTCATACTAATCTCCAGGTCGGACAGTATCTGTCAGCTGTCATACTGATCTCCAGACAAATATTATCTATCAGCTGTCGTAATAATCTCCAGGCCAAATAGTATCTATCAGCTGTCATACTAATCTCAAGGCCAAACAGTATCAGTCAGCTGCCATACTAATCTCCAGGCCAAACAATATATATCAGCTGTCATACTAATCTCCAGGTCAAACCGTATCAGTCAGCTGCCATACGTATCTCCAGGTCAAAGAGTATCTATCAGCTGTCATACTAATCTCCTGGCCAAACAATATCAGCTGCCTTACTAATCTCCAGGCTAAACAATATCTATCAGATGTCATACTAATCTCAAGGTCAAACAGTATCAGTCAGCTGCCATACTAATCTCCAGGCCAAACAATATCTATCAGCTGTCATACTAATCTCCAGGCCAAACAATATCTATCAGCTGTCATACTAATTTCCAGGCCAAACATTATCCATCAGCTGTCATACTAATCTCTTAATAAGTAGCCTCAGAGGACATGAAGGATCAGTGGACAAACTTGAAGAACAAACTGATCAATTAGTTGCGGAAAAAATTAAGTCCACACATCAAAAAAGGAAACTATTGAAACAAAATCATGATATAGTCAGACTGCTTCTTATCTTAAAAGTTCTCAGACAAGACAGACTGTACACATTACCATGTCAAGTATATAGATCTATAATCTAGCCATTACGTAAGGACACTTGACGCATGCCAATGTAAACAATATATCCAATCTGTCACATTTACAAACAAATTAGAACTTCAAGCACGAAGGAACAATGTAATTCTAAGATGCTCTATTCAACGTGGAGTAAATGTCAGAAGATTGAAAAAGGACATCGAAAAGGTGCTACTGTAGGAACAACATATGCTGAGATGAAGCCGTTGTCATATAAGTTCGAAGAGATAATGCAGCACAAAGAGATCATTTTTTATTTGGAACTGGCAAAGAAAGTCTATTATATAATTCTGAGACACATCCATTCTCTGGGTTTATGAGTAGCACCATCTGAAAGATTGCGATGGAACTGTCTGCAGGTCTATACATACAACAATGGGGTCATTAGAATTGTGCACAATTACAGTAATGTTACTACAGAAGAAAAAGCACAGTCAAGACTGTGAACAGACATGCCTACCATACTCGCTTATAAGTCAAGTCCAATTGCAAACGGCACAGACCCAGATCCTTCATCGCAAAATGCGGGGGCAAATTTGTGTCTTGCAGTTTGTTAGGAGTAATATGAATCACAAACAACATAGAACCTGATATGCAGGCGCATTATGCCACGCAGATCAGGATATGTGTTGTTTGCAGTTTGAATCGACTCATAAGCGAGCGTAGACTGTAAACACTACCAATACTATGTCATTCAAGGGCATCTCAAGCCTGTAATTTGTATGGTGAAATAAACCATACATGTACACCCTTGTTGAATGTCTGCAATGGAGTAAGAATTTTAGATACCAAACGCGAGAGAGAGAGAGAGAGAGAGAGAGACTTTCACGTTGATTTCTACGGTAGTTAGAGATTAGAGATTATATACTACTGTTTGATCAGCTATTTGAGAGAAATATATAAATTAAGTCATTTAATTATTGCATGTATAATGGGATCTTGGGGTTAAGTCTATATTTACCTAGTGAAGGTTGACGCTACAACCTTGTATGTCATTCTGTCTCTCTTTCGTATGTATGTATGTATGTGTATATATGTATGTATGTATATGTATATGTATGTATGTATGTATGTATGTAGTGTGTGTGTGATTTTGGATTTTTAACGTAGCTTTAAAAATATTTCAGTCATATCGCTACGATATCTAGCACTGGGGCATCATGCCGCAGACATGTAACATGATGTCTCACCCATTCACATTATCTTGACACCAGGCCGACCAGTCCTAACACAAACCTCTTAATGCTGAGCGTCAAGCGAGGCAACTGTTTGTAACATTTTTGTAAGTTTTTGGTATGACTTGGCCAGGGATCGAACCCACGACCTCCCGCATCCGAGGCGGACGCTCTAACCACTAGGCCACCGGAGCGGTATGTATGTATGTATGTATGTATGTATATAGTCGAGTTTAAATCACTTCAGCTTAGCAGTGGCTACACGTGGCAAACTAAAAGTCAAATTTGCAAATGTACAACTTAAAAATTGCAAAAATTCCATATCTCTCATATGGCAGTTAGATATAGCCAGAGATCTTAATTGCTTTGACAAATTCGTATGTCCCTCTTATCGCTGTAAGCTCATTTTCCAAGGCACTGTAGTACGCAAGGCTATCAAGTTACATTCTGTGCATTCAAATGTATCACGTATGTGAGCAATCATACTAAGTCAGTTGGTTCCGTAATGACCTCCTTTTTGCTCAACTGGTTGTGTAAAGGTTCTGGATTATCATGTACAAGTCATGCGAAGTAGGCGCGACAAATTCAATATAATTTCCTGCTGGTTCATTCTTAGGCCGCGCTTTCAAATTTGTATCCAATTACATATCTGAAGAAAGAAAAAGTTTAATTTTTAATTAAGTTCATAACTGTTTAATACAGTAAAATCTGTTTCGTGTAACATTTCACGCGCGTCCTCATTTTTCAAAGCACCCGTTTTAGTCCTGTAATTATTTTGAATCATAATCCAGTCTATAAACAATCAGTGTCATGAAGCACGAGTACCTTGTAACCAGTCTGTAGAACCGAATTATTTATACACAAGAACACTTGGGCAACCTATTCAATTCAGCATAAACAACTTTAAGTTTTCACAGACCTAATTTTAATGTTCTGCAAAACTACCACTTCTGACAGTATTAAGGCCAGCAAAACATTAACGTTTGTGGGTTGTTCTTTATAGCACGCTTGTGCGACATGTACATTACATTGGGTTTGCAGCCATACATCTCAGTTTTCCTCTTGAACTTGGTTTCGTCTGATGTGTGTTTGCGCTAAGATCATCGCCAGTAATACAGTCAACCAAGTGTTTTACGTTTGCTTTGCAGCCAGTTTGATGCTCCTCATAAGAGGGTTTGTCTTGGACTTGGTTTTGTCTAGTATGTATCTCCTTGGTTTTGTCTGGTATGTATCTCCGCTAAGATCATCACTAATAATACGGAGAATGATGGGTATACAAAGACATCATGGCTAGGTAAAACAATTTGTCCCGTTTCCCTGTTGTAGTTTGCATTTCGATTCCAAATGGGCAGTGACAAAATTCTGGAAACATCCATTTTCCTTTCATTTTCAACGTCTCTGTAAGATTATGGCCATGATTTTTAAAAAATACAAATATGATCAGATATTCATTGTTTTCTTATGCAATGCTAACTCTTTGTAATATTAACGTAAAATAAACACGAGAGTCGTTGTATACGCTATCTTCTGTACATGGCACCTTTTATAACATCTTTTTGGGTTAGATATAGTAATTTAACTATGCATATATTTATAATTTTACACTATATGTATTTCAAATTAGAATGATATGGAATACACCGAAACGCCAAGAGAGTGAAATGCTGTAATCCTTTTTTATATAAAAAGTTTGCCTTTGAAAACAAAATATTTTTTTGTTTCTTTTTTTACTCCTTGAGCGTAAACATCAATGCCTAAGGAATGATTACTATTGCAACAGTCTGATGTTGAGAACTAGTGACCATGGGTGCATTGGTTTCATTATAAACATGTTTGAAAACAGACAGTTTACTTTACAGGTTTCCAAATATGTCTTAATTAAACATATATATTCCCTCAAAAGTAATTTGTTTGTTTGTTTGTTTCGATGTGGGCACTTTCAATACAACTTTATATATACATTATTTTTATCATTTTTTTTAGTTCGCAGCATTTTCTGTTCGGTATTCCGTTCAGCAGTCAGTGTTCGCTAGTTTGACGAAATTTGCTGACGATAGTTTACACTCAAACATTGGAATTGCTTATGCTGTTAAGGACGTGAGTTTTTCGTGTGTTAAAAATTCACTTTTGTAGGTGTTGGGAGTACGATTTATTATTACATCTGTAAATGATCATGTTAGAATAACGGCCACGAATGATTAGCCGTGTGCAAACGTTTGTCAAGGAATTTCCAGAAAGAGTTCGAAAACTCGGGCCCAAACTCTTCCCCCATTCTCTAACAAACCATTATGACTCTTTGTTGACAGACACATTTATATTACATGTATTACTGTAAACATGATAATTAATTACATTTGCTCTTGCCATGGTAACATAAATGAAAGTTCTGCAGTTTTAAAATTCTCGACATTCCAATAGTTATTCAAGAGCAAATTTAATTTCTGATGTCACAGTTTAAGCCCATTACATAACGAGGACGGGTCCTATAAAAAGCAGGTGGAGTATATTCGCAGTCTGACTTGGACTCGAACCTAGAATAACCCTAGCTCTAGACGGGTGCTCTCTAAATTAATGTATCCAAGCAGATGTACCCGACCGGTTTCTTACATTTCAAAGATACGTCCGCACATCTTCACAGTCTTAGGTAATGTTGACCTTCTCTCCTACTTATCTCTTGATGAGCATGACAAGCCTTTTAATGTGTGTCATTACACCGCTGCTACCAACTGTCACAGGGAATATTTCGCAGCTAGACTAGGGTTCGAGCCCAGGACCTTCATAATTCAAAACGGACGTTTTACTATTTGAACTATCCGAGCTGATACACTCTACCCATTTCTGCGACACATTCTCGTTGCGCTTTGAAGACACATACGCATTATCCGTAATCACATAGGCCTATATTTATAAGGTCGAAAGTCAAATTCTTGAATAGTATGACAGGTCTTTATCTGCCTGATTCCATG